>JAYJMB010085351.1:0-21124 GCA_036873735.1 Pouteria campechiana | reverse complement strand
CAATTGACTCCTAAATCAAAATATGAGAATAATGAGTATATTTAGGAATCAAATAGATGCAAAAGATGAAGTATTAGAAAAATAAAATATGACATTTTGCATTCTCATCAGCTGGAGTAGTAACCTCATCATTAGTTGCCGTCTTCTTGCTCTTCTTAATGACTAGAGTAGGAGCCTCTTCACTTGCTACTGCCTTTGTACTCTTCTTGAGAGTCGGAACCGAAGGAGCTACTTTGCAGCGCGAAATCACACTTTTGGTCACTCCCGGAGGAGGAGCCTTAGACAATCCTTGACTAATCTTCTCCTTCTCATCTTGCTTTATAGCAACACTACTAGATTCAGTCCCTTTCTTTTGAGACAAGGTTGTTCTTAGAGGAACTTATGCCCGAGGAGCCCTATCACGGAATCATACTGGAGTATAATTTGCCAAATATCCTTCCAACCCTACTTCTGCATTAGCTTCTGCTTTAGCCATTTCCTTCCTTAAAAGAGGCACATTGATCAGTGCAATTTGCTTAGCATAATCTAGAGGGACATAAGGAGCCGACTCAAGAATAGCCGGCTTAGGAGTTATCGACTTTGTCCAGATATTCTCACCTACGGGGTATATCTGTTCACCATAACCCCACCACCCAATATGACTATGATCAGTGCGATGAATATTTTGATGAGGACGATGTTCATCTAACCATAAAACTCGTTGTGGAAAAGTGGAGGCCTCTCAAAATCCGTAGCCTGTTGTGCCCCTAAGAAAACATTCTTGGGCACGTCTAGTACAAAAGAGGATGCCAACGGATGATAAGCAAACATACCACAATTAGGAGGCATTGCCCTACTGATTTTGCCCCCATTGGTGCTATACTACCAAGCATAGTCCTTGGTCATATGGCCTCTTGGGGCCGGACCAGGTAAGAAAATGTTGTAATCTCAAAATGTAGAGGTAAAATGGAATGACAGTGGGTATCACCAAGCTAGACTTACTCTGGTTATACGCTCCTCTTGAGATATAAATATGACACGACCTAGTATTTCTTGGTCATAATCGAACTACCTGGAAAAAGAATTTGAGAAATATGGTTCAACCCAAAACCTGAAGCTATTCTAAAGAGGAAGCAAGCAAGCTTGCAAGGAAAGGATGAAATCATTAATCTTACGAAAGGTTTCATCCTTGCCTTTCACCTCAAATCCCAAAGGATTGTTGACCGGAGCAAGTAAAAACATCTCTTGAGAAAACTTATTTAGCTTCACTAACTGATCTATCACTTTATCAAATCATATGTTCATAAAAATGATAGTCAAAAACTTTCCCAATAATAAACCTTCACTAGGCAATTGCGTTGGTGAGTCAATCCCGTAAATCTAAGGAAAATAAAGTCCTAACAAAGCTGTAAAGAAATGGATTGGGAAGTAAGTAGTGCACGTGACTGGCCCAAAATGATGTAGGACCATGTTGTTCAGTCCGCGATAGATGTACCATATGCAAGGAGCCATGGATAGTCTCTTACCTTCGGCAAGCTGAAGAGCCGACATTAAGCATAAGGGGTTGATGCAATGATCATGTGCTAATGAAGGACAAATAATAATAGAAAATGGCATAAGGAATAAAACTAATTCTTTCTTTGGGGCAATACTGTGCAAAAGAGCTTCATCAGCCCAAATATTCAATTTTTCCCAATCTTCAGATGCTGGTATCTTATATTTTTGAATAAAACTAATTCTTTCTCTGGTTCAATACTATGCAAAAGAGCTTCATCAGCCCAAATATTCAATTTTGCCTAATCTTCAAATGCTGGTATCTTATATTTTTGAGCATTAGGATTGAAAATCCTTCCAAACAATTATACCCAACCAATCTAAGGAAGCTTAGCGCTAGACCGTCTTAACTTACTCATTATATTCAAGACACGATGACCTAAACTACCTTATTTGAAATCCTCATTTGGCTGGAGGTACAAATCAAAAGGCTCCCTGATGATAGGCAACCCGCAGGCAACGTTGAGATCCCACAATGTAATGCTCATCTCACCACAAGGAAAATGAAAGGAATTGGTCATTGGAGACCAGAACTGAATGAAGCTGCACATTGCCTCCATGTACCGATAGAATGGACCATGAGTGCAAAGAATCACATTATAAATGCTAGCCTGATAGAGGATGCTTTTGTGCACTACTGCTATATGCTCTACCTAAGGTCTAAAGAAATTGTTCTTCGGTAAACCACCCTTGAATCGACCTCTTTCACCGTTAATAACAAACTTATAACCCTCAAGAATTGTTGCCCTCTGGTGGGGGGTCTCTACAGAGTATTCATGAGGGTCCAACATTTCTTTGATAGGAGATAGGAAATAGCCATTGAAGTAGTCCTTCTTATTATAGTGTGCAAAAGCATTGGCAGATAGGTAAGCACTCTCAACATCTCTTCTATGCACAAAGCAAGGTTGAGAGCAGAGAGCAAAAGGGCTTTCTTTACTTTTCATATTTATCATAGAAAAGTGATGTATTGGAGAATAACTTGGGATATCGCTATCAAAACTGGGAAGTTTTTTCTTTAGGAGCTCTATGTTCAGCCAAACAAAGAAGCCCTTGTCTATCTCCTTAACCTGATAATAATGGATAGCACTTTGAATGTCAGGGTCACCACCTTTCTTTTGCTTCTTCCGTTTCTACTGTGATTGGCATTGTGGCGCCATATGAACTTCCCCTTGGCACTGAGCTTCAACATAAACTTCCTCTTAGCATGGGGGTGCAATAGGGACTTCCTCTTGGCATGGCGGCATAATAGAAATCTCATCTTGGTGTTGTGGTGCAAGAAGAATTTTTCCTTGGCACTAGGCTGCAATATGGACTTCCCCTTGGCACTGTGATGGAACAAGGATCTCTCCTTCTTCTGATCCATCTTTTGATACTCTTACATTTGGCTCAAGGGTAACATAGATGAAAGGATTGCTTCAGTGGTGGGAGGATTCAGAATAGAACTATCTGCCGTAGGTTGTGTCGATGTTGTTTCATCTTAATCATTTACATCATGTTCTCTTGCAAAGACTAAATCAATATTGCAAGGGATGTAGCCTGACTAGTCCACCCTAATAGGAGAATTGTCAAAATCTACGCAATCAATTGAGTAGATAAGGGATGGAGAAGTTACTCTACTGTGAAAATCCATACCTGTTAAAAAATGGAGAGCAAAGTGTGTTAGTAAATTCCTCAATTGGATTACAAATGAATGTGTGACAACATGAAGAAAGATCAAAGAAAAGTGAATGTAGCAAAATCCATGAATCTCGGGCTTTTTGCAACAAAGTCCATGTATTAGGAATTTTTCTAACAAAACCAATAAAAGTTATATCACATTCTAAGCAATCCAAATGTCTAATCTAAGGTATTGGAATGTCAAATTAAATTCTAAATGCTTAAGATTATTAAGGGCTGGCTAGAAGTGAATGCTATTTCGACGAATATTAAGCCTATCGCAAAGCACAATGTTCATGATGATTATTTGGTCCACTAAAAGTGACAAAATATCAAATTTCAGTGCTGGACTGCATCAATCAAGCTCATGGGGTACTGAATTATTCCCCCCAAGAATATCTGAGCCCATTTAATTGAGCCTCCAAGTCGTTGGGTTTGTTCAAATTAAGCCTGTATGGTCGTTGGGCCCACTCAAACTTAGCCTGCCCAGCCGTTGGGCTTCTTCCGTCAACAATAGTGCTGGAATGCATGGCCGCAACCCACTAGCAGGACACCTAGGCCATTCACAGTTCACCAGCAATAGTGTTGGGCCGCACGACCGCCGTCCACTAGCAGCCCACCGTGCGCATGCGGATCGGATGTTTTCTTCCCAAGCCCACCAGACTCCAACTCTAATTCCTATTTCTAATCCTCGCAGTCCTGATTCAGACTCAAAAATGAATAGCATAGCATTGACAGTTATGAAACAGATTACTGGTTTTTCGGTTGCCTATGCAGGTTGCACCTAGATCATGTGCCAACATGGTTGTTGCCAACTGATGCTCATATGCGACAAAGAGCCATGTTCCTCCCCAGTCAAATAGGGTGGTTTTTTCAGCAAGGAAAAGAAAATGACAGAGAAGATGCTAAAACATGGCAATAGCCGAGACAGCTCTGCCAAACCCATTTTATTTGCATTTTTCCATCAATGAAGTGGTATGTGAACGACAAAATAAAAAAATTGATGCATGCAAATAGGAAAGTTAAATAGGAATAATTAGTCCAAAATCCAGAGTTTACATCAACCATAAGAAATGTAACGGATCTTTACCAAGTTATAATATCTGTCCACACTAGGGAAACCAACAAATAAAGTCCACAAAAACCTTGAATGGTAATAATAAAAAGTAGTAGCAATGGAAGCAATGGACGAGGGATGGGTTTTCTTCATTCCAGCAGCAATGGCATAGAAAGAAGAAAAGAGCTCTCAAAAGAGAACCTGTCAGAACGTTGGAGAGTCTGAAATCCACAGTAATATTGCAAGCTTGAAATGGAGAGTGTATTGGCACTTTGGACAAGCAACTTTATAGGTATGACAATAGGTTGCCATTGAGCCTAGTAGATACCAAAAGAAGAAATACAGAAAAGGCTCCCAAAAGCATTCCCTAAAATGGTATCGTGACAGCCTTCTGAATTTCAAATGAACGGCTTGGATTATGAGCTGCTTGCCGTCTGATCAAATCAAGTTGACAAGGAAAATGCACAAAATCATAATTTTCCCAAAAATCTTAGGCGCAATGGTCACCACCCTGCGCATCTCATTACAATGCTTACCCAGGCTGATTGACCACCAGGGGGCATCTGTTGGGGCATGGAAAATTACATGACTCAAGGATGATATTGCGCCTCCATTAGAACATTCACAATGGGATCCTATTCCTGAATCTCTTGGACATTGCAAACCCATCTGGAATCCCCATTCGGAACATGCCATTCATATGCAGCTAGCCAATGGTGGAAATTTCCTTCATGGCAACCCGTTGCTGAAGCGAGAACCATGTGGGGAAGGGTGGGACCCACTCATGTGCTCTGCCATGAGAGGAGCTCACACATCAACCCCAAAATTGAAGATGTTGTCATCACCTGGCTAACCTTGCCCATCGTCACCCCCATCATCGTCTCTGTCTAGGTAATTTGGCAATTCTTGATCAGCAGCAAGGAAACTACGGTGGCAGCGTCGTCGACAGAGAGCAAGATGGCACGACAGTAGCCTTGTTCTGCATCTTTCAGCAACCGAAGGCAAAGATCCGATATGGCGAATGATCGTCAAACATCAGGATGTCGGTGGAGACATTATGGTCAGAGCGATCGACTGTTCGGTGGTAGGACAATGACATTGTAGTAACAATTTGCGGGGGAAATAATGAATGTTTAAATGCCTTTTTGAAATTTCTAGTGATTAGAAGGGAGGATCGGCTACAATATCAACCGCGTTAGAGTTAGAAAGTCAACGCCGATTTTTCGACCGTTATAGATCACCCGAAAGATGGTCGAACATTGATGGTAACCCCAGCTTGTATCACCGGTGGAAAAGACATTGATGCATCTTCGTCATCTTCTTTGGATTTTTTTCTCAATAAAAAAACAGAGGTAGTGTCAGCAGAAGAAAATGGATTTTTCTCCTTGTCGGAATCAAGTTATCAACAGTGAGCTGGTTCACCAAAGAAGCAACGATCGTCGATGGCGAAGTGGTGGCGACGGTTGCTACAAGATATCGGTCTGATCAAGCTTCCAGCATCAGCTGCAAGAAAAATGTCAATGACAGAAAGAAAGTGGCTCGGCTCTCAAATTCGCTAACTGGCTTCGCTGCAATTCATATATTGAGATTGAGCAGATGGCATGTGGATTGTCTCCAAAAATTCAGATGATCGACTAGTTGCTTGCAAGAAGCCAACTCAGGCAACTTGAAGGCTACATCTGCAAAGAAGACAACCCATGCATGCTCACCACCAAAGACAAGTAACCAACAGAAGACCTTGACTGCAGCGGTAGTCGGAGCTTTGCAGATTTGCCATGAGAGAGATAAGGGACCGACAGACTATTTTGATGAAGGCGTTTTAGTGAGGTGAGATGATCTCCCCCATGCCAATGCCGACCTGTAGTGCAAACAGGGTGAATCCTTAGCCGCACAGCCAACGACATAAAAAATAATGTCTCGCTAAGGTGGCATGCAACTAAGGAGCAGTCGACAAGGTGCGCAAATGAGAATTGCAGAGTTTAACATGAATTCAAGCTGCGCAGGCAATAGTAGCCAGGTCACGGAGTTGGAAAATCATCAGGCTGCGCGGTCATAAGATTGTCAGGTTGCGCGGTATGATGCCTTAACACAATACTCCACCTACGTAGATTGAGCAAACAACGTGGCCAGCTAACATCTCCACCTACTCGAATCAAAAGTGGAATACACTAGATGGGTGGATACATCAGTTGCATAATTAAAACTTTCACATAAGCTGAAATGACTTGAAAAAGAAAAAATAAAGTTGATGGTAAAGATGTGAATGGATTAACATGCCTGGAATTTTTCATCCACATGAATAGTATGATTTTTTTTAACCTTGCATTATAAATGGTTCAAGCCATTAAGGTACACCTTAGTTAAGGTTGGACTTTGGAGTCCAAGACGTCAATGAAGTGTTGCATTTGTACAAATAAACTCATGGATATACGTGACTTTTCAAAATCCAGGCATGAAAATTACATTGAAAGCTGGCATGCCCAAAACACCCTAATGGTGAAGTAGAAATTCCCAAAATACCCCCATGTTGAAGCTGGCATCCCAAGAATACCCCTCTATTGGAATCGAAATTTCCAAACTTCCTAAATAGTGAAGCTGGGCACATTTCTTGGAATTTCCAAACTGCCCAAATAGCGAAGCTGGGCATATTTTCTAAGAGTTTTCAAAAATGCCCCCATGTTAAATCTGGCATCCCAAGAATGCCCTTATGTTGGAGCCAAAATTCCCAAACAGCCTAAATGGTGAAGCTAGGCATATTTTCCAAGAGTTTCCAAAAATGCCCCCATGTTGAAGCTTACATCCTAAGAATACCCCTATGTTGGAGCCAAAATTCCCAAACTGCCCAAATGGTGAAGCTGGGAATATTTTCTAAAAGTTTTCAAAAATGCCCCCATATTGAAATTGGCATCCCAAGAATGCCCCTATGTTGAAGCCATAATTCCCAAATTGCCCGAATGGTGAAGCTGGACACATTTTCTTGGAATTCTCAAACTACCTAAATGGTGAAGCTGGGTAAGTTTTCCAAGAGTTCCCAAAAATGCTCCCATATTGAAGTTGGCATCCCAAGAATGCCCCTATGTTGGAGCTTAAATTCCTAAACTACTCCAGAGGACCTCAAGCCTATAAATACCCCTCCCTCTTATTGAGAAAGGGGGATTGGAAAGAGAATTCTTTTGGAGAGAGAACTTGGAGGAGGAGCTTGAGGAATCTTCAAGAGGCAGGTGCTTTACTTAACACTGGTGGCCTTTAGCCATTGATAATTTCTCTAATACCTAAGGGCACTCTGCCATGGCCTCACTATGGTACACACATGGGTCCCAACCGTGTTGTGGTAACGGTGGGTCCCATATGGCTAATGGACAATAGGATGATGCTAGATTAGATACACTAAAATGTGTTTAAACCCTGATTAAACCATCTAATTACCATATAAATAAGGAAACTAATGATATTGTCTTAAATTAATTAAAAAACTATAATTTAGGACTAATTATTATCATTAGTGTTAACCATAATTAGGCTTAATTAACTTAAAGTGTAATTAGGCTTAATTCATGCAACATGGATTTTCGATTTCTCACAGTATAAATGGTAGAGATCACCCGCTTGTAGTTTTCCAAGGGATATTGGAAAACACCACTCATCAACACATTCAAAAGCCTAAGTCTAGGACCGAGTCACTAATCATGACTCATCAAGTCACTAAGTCATGACTCACTTAATCAAACCTTAGCAAAAATCACTTATCAACTTATCCCAAAGTCTAAGTCTAAGATCGAGTTACGAAGTCAAACTCTAGCATATACCAATCATCAAAACAGTCAAATCTACTCATCTTGGCCCACTTTTTCTCAACTTCTTGTAGGAAATTGAGAGAGTCAAGCTAAACCCAGTTAACCTAGCCTACTTTTCCTAAGTTTCTCATGAGTAATTGAGAGAGCTGAGACAAATTCAGTCATCCTGGTCCCACTTTTCCTAAGTTTCTCATAAGTAATTGAGAGAGCCGAGCTAAATTCAGTCATCCTGGTTCCACTTTTCCTAAACTTCTCATAGGCAATTAAGAGAGTTGAGCCATACCCAGTTAACCTAACCCACTTTTTCTAAGCTTTTCTTGGGCAATAAGAGAGCTAAACCAAATCCAGTCATAATGGCCCACTTTTCCTAAGCTTCTCATGGGCAATTGAGAGAGCCGAGTTAAACCCAGTTAACCTGGCTCACTCTTCTTAAGCTTCTAATGGGCAATGAGAGAAAGCTGAACCAAACTTAGGTCACCTATTTTCTTCTGATCTCTTTCAGGTCTAAACATAATGGAGATTACTAGATTCTGAGTCCTTCCGGGATATGCCAATTGGGTCATAAAATATCTATTATCTTTATGGTTTCTTACAGTCTAAACAACAGAAATCACTCGGTCTTAATTTCACCTGGGACAAACCAATCGGATCAAAACACCCATTTTCTAAGTTGACCCAGTGTCTAGTAACCTAGTCTAGAACCATATTATCCTATCCGCCCATTGACTTGAGGCGATCTCCTAAATATCAAGTCATCGCAATGTGCTCGGTGATCCCAAACACAGCATATATTTATTTTGAGAGAGTGTGTGTATTTTATTTTTGGATTTCTAAGATACATTGTACTTTTCCTTCTAATCAAGGGTTTTCTCTCATGTGGAGATGTAATTAGGACCACTTGTGGTCTGGGATGTGAACATACAATTTTTTGGTTGTACACAACAAGTGTAATCATATGAGGATAATCAACAACAATAAAAATTGTTTGATTTATTCCAAAAATGATAAATCTTCTAATATCTTCTTCTTGTTCCATTTTATTGTTTCCTCCTCTTTTTGTACTTGTTATAATTATTTTAATAAAGTTATTAGTTATGATTTTTATATATTTAAGGTATTATAAATATTTTTATGATTTTTATATAATGTGAGGCTTGCGCCTAGGCTTTAGAACCCCTTTGTCCTTAATGCAACCATGGTTATGCCTAGTTTACCAAGACTCACATGCTATACCTAATTTATTCCATAGTCATGCCTAGTTTGCCAAGAGTTACGTCTTGCACTTATAGTTGTGCTCAATCTATCAAGACTCACAAGCTACACCCAATTTACTCTATAATTGCATTTGGTTTGCCAAGACTCGCAACTTACACTAATAGTTGTGTTTGGTTTTTCAAGACTTATAAGCTATACCCAATGTACCTATAGTCATGCTTGGGTTACCAAGACCATGTCATATAATCATAATTGTGCTTGGTTTGCTAAGACTCATGTCTTATCCTATGATTGTGCTTGGTCTACCAAGGCTCATAATCCACACTTATTTTTGGTTCTATTTTACCAGGTTTATCATTTTAAAATGATGCTTTTTTTCTTAAAATTAGGATTTTTTTAGAGATGTAAAATTAAGAATACCAAACAAATGTAATTTCTAATATAAAAGATAGAAAGAATGAAATTGTGCAATTTTTTATATTTGCAAGTCTTTATTATGCACTTTATTATTTTTATCTACTACAAACAAATGCACATCTAAACAAATCATACATCTTTATTTCTGTTTACAGTCATGTTAAGAAAATTTAGTTTAACTTGACCTAATATTTTAAATAGGGTTTGTGTGAGTGGGGCATGTAGCCCAACCTAACCTGACTCAATTTGAAGTATATATAAATACAAATATTCTCCTTTCTCTGTTACTCTAACTTTAAACAACATTTCATTTTCATGCCTACCTATTTTTCCCATTATTTCTTAAATTTTAGCATTAAAACAAAATTTTCAATGTAGTTATCATAAATATTTATTTAAAATAAAAAAAATAAAATCCAAGATGTCAACTCAATTTTAAAACCCCACTTATCAACCAAACACTCACCTTATTATTTTTAATAGTGGCTTTAGGATTATTATTTTTAATAGTGGTTTTAGGATTATTATTTTTAATAGAGGTTTTAGGATTAAGTTATGGTTTTAAAAATAGGGCTCAGGCTAGGACTAGGCTTACCTGACATTCTCAAGCCAACCTGATTTACACCCCTAAGACAAGACAATAACTTAGATTTCGGGGGTCTACTTGGCAGCAACTTCCAAAGCAACAAGAGAGGAGAGTAGGATAGAGGGAGAAAATACTTAGGTATTTATTTTTTATTTCTTTTTTTATATTGTGTTTTTATCTAAAGTTTTTATTGTTCAATTAAGCAAATTGTAGATTATTTGATTTAGGGATCTTAATTTTATATTTATAATTTAAATATTTAATATTTTACAATATAATTTTAAAGGATAAATTTTGCCCCCTAGCCAAGGATACATTTCAAGCCATAAATCCATTCTTAACATACGTTCAACAGAAAGCAGTTGCTGTTGTGTGAAAAGGATCGTATGCATGTCATTGTTAGAAAATCACTCAAAATACCATCTACAGTTTTCTTTTCTGTTCTTTGGAAAAGAGAAGCATTTCAGAATAGAAATGGAATGCGAAGGGCACCATCTATTACAAAATTCATGTCCTCCAAACATATACAAAAGAATCATTCAGCCATGGTTGTGAATTCAAACAATCATGACTCTTCCTGATTGATCCAACTTGGGCTATTTCTTCGATGTTGGTATTACTTGTAAAAGCTCTATGTTCAGTTCAAAAGTTGCACCAGGCTGCAAGACGAAAAGAAATTCATAGTAAGCATGACATTTGTTTCCTTCTTTTTTATTCTCTTGACAAACGCGTAAGAATGGACGCACGAACAGCGAAAAGTCAGATTGCAACCCACCACAAAATTTAGATTACAAATGGCAAATCCATCAAAAATTTATATCCCACAAATTGCCTCTACCATGTAAAATGAGTGCATCAATCATAAAAGTTGCATAATTGTGAGCTAATCTCGCGTCGTCCATCTTTTGTTGAATGAGCATGTTTCTTGGAAATCATATCGACTGGACATTCTGATGACATTTGTTTTGATCACAAAGAAAATGGTTAAAAAATTTGTTATCACTGGGAATTTGATGGGTTGGTGAAATAGAGGAATTAGGCCTACATGCCCCATCATCAATGCCAAGACAACATGGAATGGCTGGACTAGACTCTCTCACATTCACATTGCTTTGACATCCAGGCTTGGACTTCTATATGAGTGTCTCAAAATCCAAACACAATACTTACTGGGATCTCATTCATGCCAATTTTGCCGTACCCTGCTTCTGGAGGCACTATTACAGTCCTCTGTAAGTCAAGATAAAACAAAAAAAATCAAAACAACCGCAATGTGGAATCAAGATGTTGCAATCTCAAAACAAGAGGAGGCTAGAAGTTCTCACCTTTCCTCCAACTTTCATGCCTTCAGTTACAGAATACAAGGCTGGTGGTGGCTTTGGTGCAGCCTGGGCAGAAAAGAGACCATTTGGATTATCCACATATTCACGCTTCCGCTCTTTGCCTGGAGGTGCTCCAACTGAGAATTCATACGGCTACTTAATCATGAAGTAAGCATGTCAGTAATTATTTTGTTTGTAAAAGAAGCCAAGAATCATTGTGCAAATATTCAATGCTTAAACAGATAAGATGTCAATTCCAAGTCATTCAAAATTATATTCATAGGCCAATTTATCTGTTATGAAAGCCCATTCATGTCATGTTGTTAGCCCTGATGAAGACCAAATGAAGAGAGATATCAGATTAGCAGACTGCAGAAGATGACCTGTGCAATAATTCGATTGCCTGCTAGGAGTTTAGATTCTCGGCTTGAGACAACTGTAATACCACGATATAAACAATCGAAATGGACCTACAAAGACAAACCAGAGTGTGATGTTTAAGAATCTTTTTCCTTGTAAGATCACTTGATGAGCAAGGATTGATCAAAAAGAAGGGAAAAAAGATCCAAGTCATGTCTCAGTAAGAGGAAGTAAGAAAAGAAAGAATTAATGAAATTTGTAATAATGGACAACAACAGCATCTTAGAAATTTCATGGGAACAAGCCATTCAGTGATCTTGTGAGATGGAGATGGGTTTTCCACTGCTTTCTAAGCATATTCTTGAATTTCACAAAATACCATTGTTGGTCATTAACACAATTTTACCACACCTTTATTTCTTTCTCACATTTTCCTGCAGCAAAGCAGGCCACTGTGTCATATTTGTCAAACCTGAACAGTTGAACTCTTCTCAGCTTGAGGTCCCCTGCCCTCCTCTAGGTCATAGTACTTCAGCCCATCAGCTGCTTTGATTGTCAAAATGTCAAAACTCCAGAAATTTTAGTGAAATAAAAACAAGTTAAAAGACAGTTTGCTCAAAAATTACATGGCCTTAGATTAACTTGTCAGAAGAAAATTCAGCATAGCGCACTGCATTTATTGATTTTCCACAATGCCAATATTTACCAGATACCTAATTATGTTGGTTAATTAAAGGACTGCATCTTCTAATATTTGCCAAACACCTAATTATGTTTGTTAATCAAACAAGTGCATCTTCTTGTGGAATAAAAAGTTCACCTAGTAGCAATGAAACAACACAAGTAACTGAGAATGTAAGGGTTTCTATGCTTCAATTATGTAGATGGCAAAATTTCTGCATACTAAAAATCATGAATTAAATCAATCACCACCAGTACTTTCACAATACTTCTCCTGTTGGTGCCACTAATGAATCTCTAGATGACGCATTTGTTGCATCCTACATTCTAGGTCAAAGCGTCTTTATAATCTTGGTAGGCCCAATGGCCACAGTATGTTGTGAGACAAGGGTTGGTCTATTTTAGTAGTAAATGAAATATAAGAATTTGATCTACCATGTTCCTCAAAGCCTAAGTCTTTTGATATATAGGTGTATTGAAGCAAGTTTCACATCTTGAGTTCTCTCTTGGAAAAAAGTCATTTAGGAGAGAGCTACCTTGAACAGAACATGAGTCTTTTGGAAAAGGCTACACGGGAGAAGGTTACCTGGAACAAATTATGATTTGTTTTAAAGGGAGAAAAACATATCTCCTACTAGAATAAAAGTTACCTAGAACTATCCAAAAAAGAAAAGAAAAACTAAGCTTTAACAAATATTCCAGAAGACCCAAGTCTTGAAGAACACATTAAATCAAAAATTTATATTTCATCCCATACTAAAATAGCCCAACCCATGTTCCAGACCATAGGTTAACCATGTTAAGATTTTACAAATCATTACACTTCTGTAAATGGCATCTTTAACAGCTCTTACTTTAGGTAACTTCTACTTTGGTGGAATTTATCCTTTTTGACAACTCTTACTTTAAATAGCTTTTGCTTTGGTAGTAGTTTATCCTTTTTTCCTATTGGATTGCTCACGCTCAACCCCTAGTAGCCCTATCCAAACTCGAAATGTGGACCTTGCTTTAATATCAAATATTAAAAGTTTGACTCATATCTCAAAAGATCTAGGCCTTGAAGAACATACTAATCGAATTTTCATATTCCATCCAAAATCAAAATTGCCTAAACCATGTCCCATATTATAGGTCGTGCTTAACAAAATTCTAACAATATCTTATTTATCCACCATAGAAAAGCCATCAAAGTCCTTTACATGTACCGTCAAAGTGCTGTTGAATCAAAGCTTATATTTTGCCATTTTGGGGGGAGGGTGGTGGGGCTTGCCACGAAGATATCAGCATTTGTATTTGAACTTTCAGCAATTTTATGCCAGAATAGGCAATGAAAATGGAGGTTACCATTACTAGTCATGTGGCTGAAACCGTTTATCATGACAAAACAAATCGTAAAGGTTGTAAAAGCCATGTAATGACTGAAATTATGATTTTTAGAGCATTAAAAAATTCTAGAGATTCCTACAACAGAAATGGTAACGGTGGAGTTCATGGCTCTAACGATCCTCGTTTTTTAATATCTTGATTTCCAGGCTAGCCTACGGTAAAAGAACATGATATAAAAAGTGATTTTGACAGTTTAATCCACCCAATTAGTCAACCAATCTATTTTCTGCCCAGATGATGATCATAGTATCAGTCACCGCTCAAGTGCGAGAAATCCTACAAAAGCGAGCCTTTGGCCGGAAAAAATGGGCAGCAACATGATATTTTTAATATTCATTATAGTAATTAAGTAGTAAAGAGGCATGAATTCTTAGGTAATTCGCCTGTGTTGATTATTTTACTAAAGACTGTTCAGGTACATCTAAGCCATGTCCATAAAGATAAGGTTCGGAAAACAAAATTTCGAGTGGAACACACTCCAGTTAAGAAGGAACAAAACAAAGGAGAAAAAAGAAAGAAAGAAAACAAAGAAGAAGAGCAACCTAACGTGCTTTATGTGATAGCCTAACATCGACCAAGAAAGAGAATCCTATCGTGAATGTCACTATTGCAGTATGCATTCTTGCATAACACCAATTGCTCCAGAGATTCAACAATCTTGAATGACATTCATGCATAACACCAAAATTCACACGTGCCAACATACCCACAATCATGCATAAAGATACAAATCAAAGTCACCCAACGGCTGAGTTGCAGTGATTCAATGTCTTTAACAACATCCACACACAAAAACAAACATGCGCCCACTTGCATTCTCATAAAATGGAAGAGAAGTCACCCAATTACTGCGCTAGAGATGGTTTCTGAGAGGGATGAAAATTACTAACGGCTGGTCATGTAATCCTCAATAGGGATGTTTTTCTTGCTCCTCCGCTCTCTGGCATGTGCAGATGGAGGGGTGCCTGAAACGAGGTTGAGTGGCAGAACTGCAAACAGAAGAGCCGATCTTCTAGAAATGGGTATTGGAAGGAACACTGGAGCCGGGTTTTGCTTCTCCTGGAGTAAGAAAGGGAGGAGAGGATCTATGGCCCATTTTCCCAAGCCTTGCAGTGAAGCCATAACCATGGCGCCGGATAACACACCCCAACATATCGTCAATCACCTATATCTTCACTTGGACTGCTGTGCGTGTTTGACACACCTTTACGAAATGATGGAGACCATTCAAAGTGCCGCTCACCTGGTCTTTTTGCAAGGATATCTTGACAATCCACCGTTGGTTTTGGATATCTGTATTCTGCTAGGGCCATACATGTGAGTTGGGTGGATGAGTCTGCTTATACGTTGTTTTCAATTTTAAGGTGCAAATCGGATTAGGTTAAGGGGGTTTAAGTCAACCCAATCCACTCCATTTGAAAAAATTCTAAACAACTATTTGTAAGTGGGTTGGGTGGGTTAAGTTAAACCCTAACCAAACTATTAAAATTTGGGTTAGAATTTAGATAGGTTAGCAAGTGGGGTTGACATTTTTTTGAACTTATACATTTGACATTTATCATATTAATCTATTATAACAAATATGTTTATAAAAATAAATTTTAATATATTAATAATATAGAGAAATATATAAGAGCCAACTTAACGAAGAGAGAACTTAAAGCGCTTGGGTTGAAGTAGGGCTTGACCCCACTTTCTAATTTGGGTAAGTAGCGACTTCGATTTAATGACCATCTTTCCTTGTATACGTGTGGAGCTTCTGTTTCTTTGAATACTTAAAGATGCCCTTCATTTCATATTTCATTTAGGAGCATGAATTAGTGCATTTATTGAATAGCATATCATATTCAGTTACATCAATTTTACTGATTTCTAATAGCAACACTTCTCACACATTCATTCAAACCTGCTCTCACAAAAAAAATAATAAAAAAAATAAAATAAAAATGGCATAAGCATCTTTTAGCATTTTTGGTAATAGGGGTGCTATAGATTGGTGAGTCTACTAAGGAATAAAATCAAAAGAGGTATTATCATCAAATACTCAAAGTTGAATGCTTAAAGCTTTATGAGGAGATGAAAATAAACTTATCCAATGAAATAGAAGCATACAACAAGTTCTTACTTTAAATTTTGCATATTGAAATAAAAAAGTTGTAAAAGTTTACATCTTGAAAAAATAATACATTTAATTATAATTCTATTGCTATAGAACTCAAGTGATGAATTATAAAACTCTTATTCTAAAACAAGAGGCATAAAACATTGAACTGTAAGACCTATCAAGAACACAAGGATTCTAATTGACAAAGAACTGCCATTGGATATTAAGACCTAGGTCCATTGTGGAATTATAGTTTACACTTTAGACCATTGGCCAAAGTGGCCTGTATTAGAAAATTACCTCAAGGACACATTGATTGATTGAAATAAGTATTGACCTAAAAACAATAAATAAAAACTTTTAACAATATAAGAAAGACAAAGATAAATCATAAAAAAAGAAAAACTTGCTTACAAACATTCTTTATTAGCTTGCTTGTGAAAGTTCGTAGGTCTTGAGATTGAGCAAAAATCAAGAAGTTCAAATTCAAATCATCAATTGCAGTTTAAAAGAAATAAAATTTAGAAGAATAAAAAAAACATAGTTTCAAGTCATGTTAAATCAGATGTAGTTTGCTTTGAGAAATCAAAAGCTAGACTAGTGCTCCTTGGTTTACACTAAATCAGCCCTAATCAAGGCTAAAGCAAGAGTTCTATATAGCCATATTCTTGATGTCCCAAATAAAGCAAAGAAATAGCTCCAAAGAGAGCACTATAAAGCCAGGTACTTAGGAGTTCTACCCTCATTAGATCTCTCTCTAGTAGGTTAGAGTAGATGGAGGCTCTGGCAAAATTGAAAGTAGAGTACAATCCAACAAAGGCAAATAGAAGTTCCATCCCTAGCAAACTTAGCATAAAGAATGCAAGAGATAGAAGAAATGATGTTAAAAAAATTCTAAGCTTCAAATTTAACTGAAGGCATTTCTTAAAATCCTTTGCCTATGCGAAATGAGGTAGGGTAAGAGTAAGAATGTCATGTCCTCAATAGGAGTCCATTTAAGGAAATCAAAATTGAGATCACTATGCAAAATAAGAAATACACATCAAAGTTAAAAGTGGTGTAACCTCCAAAAATGAGTTGCAGGAAATAAGATAGTAATTACAAAATTAATTCAAAGAAATCAAAGAATGGATACAACAACACCAACGAGGGATTACCCTCTACTTAAAAATAAAAGACCTTTGTCCTTTCTCGGATACAAAGCTACCTGAAAAGTTTGAAATTCCCCCATTGCTAATATATGAGGGAGATTCATGTCCAAGGGCTCATCTAAAGGCCTATTACAAAATCTTATATCCCTTTGTAAAGAATAAAGAAATCATGCTTAAGTTGTTTTAGCATAGCCTAAAGAAGGATACCTGGGAATAGTACACTTCACTAGATTGCAAGCTCATTAAAATATGGGTTTAACTCTCATTCGCTTTCATAGAGTGGTGTTCTTACACACTCAATGTAACCTCCTAAAAGGGTCGATCTTGAAGTATCGAAACATAAAAACAATGAAACATTCTCATACTATGTAGTTAAGTGGAGGGTCTTAATAGTAAAAATGAAGGCTCATCTCTCATTAATGAATAGATTCCCATCATTATTAACTCAGTACATCCAAATATTTCTAGATACCTTATATATCACCTTTACTTCAACTTCACTCAACTCTTCCAAGTAGAAGATCATGTTAAAGTAAGAATTAGGCAAGATATCATTGCACCATGGCCCCACTAAGGAGGCATAAATAGATGAAAAATGGAAGTAAAGAGTGGAAACCCAACTGCACAAGAAAGCACTAATGTAAAAATGTCATTTATACAATTAGTGTAGGAAGTGGAATAAGGGCGACATCCACTTTTTAGGGCTAATAAAGCCCCAAGGGTATTAATACCGCTAGCACTATCTTACATAGATATCCTGAATCAATTGATACAAAGAAATCTCCTAACTCCTCTATAACCAAAATTGCCACCAAATTCACTTCCAGGGAATTACAGAGAAAGTGAATTTTGTGCCTATCATCAAGGAAGAAGGCTCTACATAGAGCATCGATGAAGGGAAGATAAAAGTGGCACAAGACACACATCCCAAAAATGTCATAAATAATCCTTTACCTATAAGAGTTAATACCCCAACCGGTAACTTTATCTTTGAAGAAGTAATATCATAATCAGTAGAACTTATGGGCCAAACAGCTACATGTGAACATGATTACTTTTCAAGGAGATCTAAATGATATAATTATATTGCAAGGAGTCTCCTCAAATAAAGAAGATGAGACTACAAGATCAAGATAAAGCCACTCCACGACTAGAAAAGAAAATGGATGAAGTAGGAATAGTTGAACCATCCACAAGTAAGGTGCTAAAGGTAGAGATTCTTTACCTAGATATTGGAAGTTCTTACATGATTATCCTAAAAATCAGATAATTAGTGATGTTTATGATAGAGTTAGAAATAGATCTTCTTATCACTAAGTATGTGACAATTTTTCTTTCATTTCTCAACAAAAACCATTATAAATAGACTAAGCTTTAGAAGATGAAAATTTGATGATGGTTAGGAAAGAGGAGTTTGACTAATTCAAAAGAAATGATATATGAAAAATGTTTCAAGACCATCCTATTAATCTATAATCGATACTAAGTGGATCTTTAGAAAAAAACTTAATGAATTAGAAATAATTGTGAGAAATCAAGCAAGATTGGTAGTTAAGGGGTATTTCCAAGAAGAAGGAATAAAGTTTGAATAGTCATAAGCCTGTGTTGCTAGGATGGAAGCCATTGGAATGTTGTTAGCTTTTGCTTTATACATGCATTTCAAATTATACCAAATGGATATCAAAAGTACATTCTTAAATAGTTTCATAAATGAAGAAGTGTGTATAGAACAAATGTTTGGGTTTGAAGACCCTCATATTATAAGTTGTCTTCAAACTCAAGAAAGCACTCTATGGTCTTAAACAAGCTCCTAAAGTATGGTATGAGAGTCTAAGTAAGTTTTTAATATATAAAGATTTTACAAGGGGTAAAGTAGATACTATACTCTTCATCAAGTATGACAATATTGACATTCTAATTGTACAAATCCATGTTGATGATATTGTATTCGGAGCTACCAATGACAAATTATGTCAAGAGTTCTTTAAAGTCATATAGGGAGAGTTCGAGATGAGCTTGATAGGAGAGCTCAACTTTTTTCCAAGCTTACAGATCAAGTAAATGAAGGAAGGGATCTTCATCTACCAAGCTAAGTACACAAAAGAGCTCCTGAAGAAATTTAAAATGGAAGATAGGAAGCCTCTGCCTACTCTAATAACCACATTAGTTAAAATGGACAATGATGAAAAAGTTAAACTCATTTATCATAAAATCTATAGAAGCATGATAGGATCTTTATTGTATTTAACTGCTAATAGACCTAATATTATATTTAGTATTTGCATGTGTGCTATATGTTAGAATTACTATGTATGATTTTGATGACAATAAAACTTGTAAGATATAATTTATGCTAATTATACATGTTCCGTAAATTAAAATTGTGAACAATTATACTTGGAGTGTATGAAAGTTTAATTTATACAAAAACACATTAATGATGCACTCAATCCTATTTATCATAATATGTTATGTGCTTGAATAATAATACATATTATCCTTGCTTCACAACATGTGCAAATTATATTAGGATAAATATATTATGATAAAATGATATATTTGAAAGCTAATAATGTAGCAAGTGCAGAACTACAATCAATTGCCTCAACCATCTACTACACTTCAAAAGGATTAAATTGCTGAAAATATGAAGACTACATTTCAAAAGAAGAGAAAGAAGAAAATAGAGGCTTCGAGATGTGTTGCAAAGAACCTGCTTTATCTGTAATATCCAGAGAGAGATTCTCATGGATAAATGCAAAGCAAAGATAAAAATAAGTCTAAGAAGAAACCAAAGTTAAGAGACAAAAACTTTGTCTAAGAATTTTGGACTATCTAAAATGACAAAGCAGAAGTTCATCCAAGACAAAGAGAAACCTCGTCAGGAACTCGGACAAATGAATTCGTGTGAATCACCAGAAGCCTAGATAAATACATACAATGTGAAGGAACTTTGTTTGATAGATCGACGAAGACCAAAGATAAACTTTGTCCGATATTAACTTCGAACAAATTTGGAGCAAAAGAGAGTTCATCCCACTTTGTCTGAATGAAAAGACAAAAAATAGAGTAAACTTTATTTGAATCCTAGTCCAACTTTGTTTGTGCCATCAGAGTTTATCTGTCATTAACTGTGGACAAATGCCATAAGAAGAAGCTTCAACTGGTGGACATGAACCAAAGAGAGAATTCATCTTATATTTACTCTAAATACAATTAAAAGCCACACCTTCATTCGAAATCAACAAAAATGTGACTGATAACAAATTTCATCTGGATTTTATTTTCAGTTTGCATATCCGTTCAGTCCCCATTTCAGGCAATATATGGCATTGCAAGGTTTCCAGCTGTGAAAAGCTAATCCAAAAAGAAGAACATTGCAATGATAGTAAATCTCAATGTTCTTCTACATTCAATGTTGAATAACCGCCTCCATCTCCGAAACCCATCCTTCTCTAATGGTCAAGATTTTGAAAGAGTTATTTAAGGAGAAGCAAAAGGGACGTTTCAAGTTAGAGAAGAGGTTGCTGCATTTTCATATTGAAGATTTCTTTGAACCTTAACCTCCTTATCCTTAAGCAACAAGGAAGTTCTACATCACAAAGAGTTACTTAAGATTGAGTCTTCCCCGATGTGTCATTGAGATATTTGTAAAGTATGCTTAACTTTCATATCTTTATATCTCTATAATTGCCTTGAGCTGTTAAGTGTTGACTAGGTGTATTTGTTAGAGTATAGACAAGAGTCACATTATTATGCCTCCTAGAGAGGATCTAAAAGAGTGCTAGGTGCACACCTCCTAGAGTGGATCTAGAGTAGTGCTAGGTGCATTAGTTCATGCCCCTCCCCGCCACCCCCCCCC
>JAYJMB010085340.1:0-21125 GCA_036873735.1 Pouteria campechiana | reverse complement strand
ACTTTGTTTGTGACTATGTCAATGTGAATAAATTAGCATATGTGTCATAATTGTGTTATTTGAGATTGAATTTCTATGGGGATGAAGTAAGTTGTTTTACCTGATAATATGATAGATGAACATGTGTGTTTCTCCCCTCCCTAGAGTTGACATTGGATTTGAGTTATGGGTTTAAGTTGTTTGGGTTGTTACAATTGATAAATTTTGTATACATGAACTATTATGAGTATGATCGAACTTTGTGAAATATGATGTATTATATGAATTAAGGGAATGTTTGGATAGACGGATCATAATTAACATTTAACAGATATACATGGGTTTCATAATTTAATTTAGTAAGAAAGTGAGATTTGCAATTAAATTAAGATTTGAAGGCATGCTTAGACTGGGAATATGTTTTGAACTAACACTTGAGTGCATACTTGGATTTCGATATTGGTGAGAATACCCTTGTTATGGATACCATTTTGAATAAGTTTTGTAATGAATGAAACATGGTATATATACAATATGAAATTCTGTGATATGCCCTATAAGGCATTTGGGTTTGTGCGGTGATAGGATAATTAAAGTTTAGTATGGTGTCGGGATGATACGAACATGTGGATAGATTGGTTTGGATTTGGTTATTTGATTAGTTCCTAGATTGAGTTGGCCATTAGTTATTTGATCAAGGTTTGGATATTTGTCTATTTGACATTGGTTGTTTGATTGAGGCTTGGATGCATGATTGAAGTTCATGCTTAGATTTGGATGTCTCTTGGATTAGATTAATATGTATTTGAGGTTTGGATGCCTGCAAAAATTTGATCATTGTCTATTTGAGGTTTGGATGCCTGCTGGGATGGGCTACTTTGGTTATTTGGGATCCTGCCCTTGATAGGGCTTTGTTTGTTGATGCCGCCTTTCATGCCAAAGAGGCCTAATCAGTCCATCTTATGTGGACGCTTTTGCTTATTTCATGAGTGAGGATGGAGAACTTGTAGCTACTTGGTTGCAATGAAGGCGAGATACCATGTGTTCATGGATCTTGCAAATCTGTACTCACATTACAGGAATAGACCAGAATACACCAAGTTGTAAGAGAGTTGAGTCCACTTGGTTTGATTGTGGTTGCCACTTAACTGTGGTTTAGACCACTTGGTTTGATCATGGTTGCCACTTGATTGTGGTTTAGACCACTTGGTTTGATTATGGTTGCCACTTGATTGTGGTTTAGACAACTTGGTTTGATTATGGTTGCCACTTGATTGTGGTTTAGACAACTTGGTTTGATTATGGTTGCCACTTGATTGTGATTTAGACAACTTGGTTTGATTATGGTTGCCACTTGATTGCGGTTTAGACCACTTGGTTTGATTGTGGTTGCCACTTGATTGTGGTTTAGACCACTTTGTTTGTGGCTAAGTCCACTTTGATGTGGCCTCCCGAGCAGGTTATTGGTTGGTGGGTGAATTATGATGATTGATTGGGTATTGTGGTTGGAAATAATGTGAGGAAGAAATTTTGATGACCAGGTGAATAGAAGTTAGGAATATAGAACATAAGGATGAGGCGGTCCTCATTTTTGATATGTTTTGTTTACCATAGTTATGGTATTTGTTAAAATTATAATTGAGGAATTGAATGTAATATGAAGGTGGTGTAAATTAGGAACAACGAAACATATTGCTCATTGTTAAAGTGATATTGGGATCTATAAAACATTATGAGAGTGACGCAGGGAAACATGGTGGTAATTTGGTTTTCTTGAAGTATAATTCGGTATTATGCTACAATTTGGTGTGGTGGTACTGTTAGTGTTAATCTAACTGAATTAGCACTTGATTCCATTGGACAGTGCATTGGGTATATGTTATTATAATCAGATTATATGAAAGGGAAGTCATAACTTTTGCGGAGTATCCTATGAATAAGAATTTGCAAGTCTATTTAAATTGTAAATTGAGATAGTACTAATAATAAAAAAAACTTACTTTTGAAAGTTTTGAGGACAAAAGTTTTTGTATGGGGGGAGTTTGTAAAACCTATGGTGTTTGAAATCTACTCATGTGGAAATGGGTAGAGGTTATGTTATGAATTTGATAAATTTTACTATTTGGAGCTATATAAAGTCAATGAGAAGAAAAGAACTTTAGTACTACAATTGTGCAAAAGCATGTTTATGACATATATGAATAGCCTTATATGATATTTAAGGTGATTGAAATTTGCTTATGTGGATATGGGTAGAGATTGATGCTTGAAGTTCATAAATTTTATCAATGTAAATTATATAACGGCTATAAGAAGAAAAATAACTGAAATGGTGAATTTGGGAAAAAACATAGTTATGATCAGTGCAAATGGCCTAAGATAGTTATTATGTGTATTGCAATGTGTGTGAAATATTAGTTTGAGTTTTGGATGCATTTTGGAATGAAAATGGCTTATGTAGTTACTTATGATAGAAAATTCAATTGAAAAGAATTGAATAGGTGATTATTGACTATTGACCTCAAATGAGGTAGTGAATAGTATGAACATAATTTATTTCATGTATTTAATGTGTGAGAAGTGATTATTGGGAGATTTGAAATGTTTTATGTAAAAAGGGGACTATGGTGATTTTTCATAAGTAAAAATGTTAAATTTGAAAAAGGGTTCATTGTGATTGAATGTTGACATATATAATGGACTAATTTGAAAATGGTTAAGCATAAAAGTTGTAGCTCCTAAAATTATCTATCCAACAGAAGAAAAATTACTTAATTCTGATATTATATGACAACGTTATGACTAATATACTGAAGCTATTCTAAATAATTGAAAACTAACAAGATGAATGAGATGGGTCAACTTTATTGAAATGTTTGACATATTTGTGAGCTTATTTGAAACCTTTTGTCAACATAAAAGTTATAGAACTTAAAATTATCTTTCCAATGCCTTAAAAATAAGGTCATTTGGACATCATATGTAAAATGTTTTCTCAAACTACTAACTATACATTGGGGCAGCAGGTTAATGTCGTGACACAGGAATTTAATGTTGCGAGACCTGTGTCACGACACAAGTTTTCTATGTTATGACACTAGGTAGTTAGTGAAATTTGTGTTATGATAAAGGTTTTCAATGTTATGACACAGGCCCAATGGAGCATTGGAGCACCAAAAAAACATGATGTTTTAAGCCCCAAATTCGTTTCCTTTTCATTGGTATTCATCCCATTTCTTCTCCCATGTCCTAAACATCCTACCCTAGCCCCTTGTCTTTTGGACTTGGAAACAAGTGGATTTTGAGAGATTATCATCTAAGCATGCTAATGGGAATGGGTTTTTAGCATTTGAATGGTGGAAAGGAAAGAAGATCTGATTTTCTTCAATTTGAAGGTGCTATTTTGGGCCTTGAGCATAGATTCTTGTTCATTGATGATAACTACACTTGAATTTATGGTAAGCTATTTTATTCCATCTAAAAATTTTATTTTTCGTAAACTAGGGTTTTATATAGTTTTCTAAAAAGTGAGTTTTATAAGAAAATGATATGAGTGAGTATGGGGAAAATGAGTCTTGAGTTAATTATCATGAATTGGGAATGATTTGGTTATGGAAATCATGATTTTTGGCTTATTAGGGTTTCTTTGAATATTAAAAATTGAAGAATTTCATGAATTTTGGGAAATTATTATGGGGAAAATTGATTAAGACATAACTTAAACTATTTTGAGATTTGTTTGGCTTGTTTGGGAATGAAAAATCTAATTTTTTGATAAAAAACCCAAATTGGGCTAAAAAGGATTTTTACTATTAAGTATTTAAGTGACAAATTGGGTGAGTTGAGGACTTAACTAGCTGATTTATTTTGATCATTGAGGTTAATGGCATAATAATTATGTTGCATGGGGATTTGGATTTCATATAGTTAAATATGAAAATTATTTAAGATTATCTATTGAAGTATATGGATTTAGCCACAAATTAATCGTGGTAGTTAATTCATTTGTTTGGAAGAAACTAGTCCGAACTATGTTTGTAATTGAATGGAACTGTTGCCCTGTTGCCCTGTACAGATGATCTAAGAAGGATGAAAAGGCGTAGAAATGAAGAGATATGGTTTGGAGTAATAACCTGAGGTAAGTAGGCCCCCCTCCTTTAATTTGCTATATTGTATGATTGAGGATGAAAATCTCATTTGATTGTATCCGAGCTTATGTGTTTTGATTTGGGGATAGTAGATGTCCCATATTTGATTAAGAATAATGACATCTAGTTTGGTTAGGGATAGTGGATATCCCTTGGGTTGAATTAATTGTTGCTTGGTTTATAATGAAATATGCATGATTTGTTGGGGATAGAATATTCCCTAACGTGGTTCGAAGTGAATGTTGCATATGATATAATAGTGAATAATATGATTCCATATGATATAAATGGAATGTTAGATACATGGTAATTTCAAGCATGGATTGGACATGTTTTGGATTTGAAAATATTATATATGGATTATTCATGATTATTTTCTATTATATGCCTGCTTATAGAGTTTGTCCAGACTTACGCCTTCTTGTTTAAATTTTTAGCTGACCGGCCAAGTGAAGAACCCAAACTATGGGTTGGGACTTGGGAGCAACAGTGAAGACAATTTCATGTGGACATGTTAAAAATTTGAATCGAAATCCTATTGTACGTGTACGATTGTTTTTAATAAATTAATTGATGTACAATTATAATTAATAGATTTTTAATTGAGGTGTAATTGATATGGAAGAAACTAGATTAATATGTTATTAGTAGTGGCATGTCTTAATGATTTAATCGTTAGTTTGTAATGGATTTTAAGGATTAGATTGCCATCATGATTCTACCTAGATCTTGGGTTGTGGGTAGGTGTGTGGATATTTTTGAATTCATATTGTGTCCTATTATATTTGATAAATGTTTGTATAGGTTAGCCCCTAATATTCCAAGGGAAGTCTGTTCATTTTTCTGTAGAAACTAGTCGAGTTCCAAAATGGGACTCGGACACCCCGCCCTAAAAGTGGTAAATTTAGATGAAAAACAGTGCAAAATGGTAAGTCGCACCTCAGAAGGTGGGGCATGACAGTGTCAAAAAGGGCCAAATTTCTGGTTGACTAGTCACATTTATGACAACTTATACAATCATCGAATCCTTTAATCAGTATCCAAACAAACATATACATTCATTGAAACAATCTATCATTCATGTTATATATAATACATCTATACACAATTTCATTTTCAATACCATCAAAAAATCACATTCTCAAGTCAGCTCTAATCCAATACTTTCAAGATTTCTGAATTAAGCGATCTCAACAAAATATAAATGCTTTATTTATTCAATCAACAATTATAATAATCCAGTTCACACAACTTTATCTCTTTATGATCTTTCTAGAACTAATATTATGACTTTACGTAATCATGAGTAATATCCAAGAAGCGTATATAACAACTAGTTGTTCTTCCAATTCCTCTTCCATTATAATGATGGCATTGATTGGATGTCATTCAAACTATACTGATATAATCCATATCACAATGTACATGTAATTTTAATAATTTCAAAGTACAATCATTCCATACCATATCATATAATCACAACATATATCAATATCAATATCAATACAACAATATCAAACAATGGCAATACTATTTCACAATCTTCATTATCGAATTTCATCTCATACTACCATTCTTATAGGTCTCATCATCCCTCTATCACCTAATCAATTTCACACGTGCAAATGGAACTCCTATCATGTAGCCTATATGAACCAATGTATCTATACTTTCATTTGCCTACTCTCAACCAATATTGCTCAAGAGGCTACATCAAAGTGGACTCAACCACAAACAAAGTGATCTAAACCACAATCAAGTGGCAACCACATCCAAACCAAGTGGTCTAAATAAAGTGGACTCAATTGCCTTATAACTCGATGTATTCCAATCTGCCCTGGCAATCCGGCTACAAATGTTGCAAGATCCATAGCCACATGGTATCTTGCCTTCATTGCAACCAAGGAGCTACAAGTTCTCCATCCACACTCGTGAAATAAGCAAAGGAGTCCACATACAATAGGTCAAGTCTCTATCTCTCATATTAAGCATTCACACTAGACCAAACATTAATTTTTAATCAAACATGAGATATCCACTATCCCCAACCAAAACATATATGCCTAAATTCATACAAATGGGCTAATCCCCATGCATTTAACAAACTTGCCCAGACTCATGCCTTCTTATTTAATTTTTTTTAGTTGACAGGCCAGATGAAGATTCGTAACCAAGTTTTGGGATTGGTGAGCCAATATTGAAGACCATATTGTTATAATAGAAGAATTTGTAGTGGAAATATATATTTCAATGTATATTTGTATTTAAAGATCTCAAGTGATGTATAATTATATTAAATTGTCCCTAATGTATATTATAATGGAGTGGCATGTCATAATAGTTGAGAAAATGTGCATATTATGTATCTTGGAATAAGTTAGGTTATTGCCATCATGATTCTACATAGATCTTGGGCTGGGGGTGAGTGAGTGTATATGTTTAGAATTTATATTGTTGCTTTATTATATTTGATAAATAATTGTATAAGTTAAACCCTAACAAATTAGGGGATACTTTGTCCGTTTTCTGAAGAAAATTATTGAGTTCCAAAATGGAACTCAAGCACCCTACATAAAAAGTGGGCAATTCGAGGTGAAATATAGTGTACAATGATAAGTCGTGCCTCGTAAGGCAGGGCATGATAGATTTACATCGAATTTGATAAGGAGTTTGAATCTGATCTCATTGCATATTCTATTTGTTTGTTGAGCTTCATTTTCATAAAATTTTCTACTTAGCATGGGAAACCAGGACGTTTGTTAGTCAGTTTGGAAACCAACATGTAAACGTTTTTGGTGAGCTTGGAAAACTAGAAAGTTGTTGGAGAGCTTTGAAAACCAACTTGAGCAAGTTGATGGTGAGCTTTGAAAACCAATAAGTGTTAATGGAACCCGAGTTTAACAAGAGAAGTTAACTCAAAGAAGTGGAGTAGGTGCCATGTTAAGGATCGAACCACTATAAAAATCATTGTGTATTCATGTTGTGATCTGTCCTCTTTTATTTTAAGCACATTTAGTTGAATTTGGTCAAAGTTTTTAGAAGCGCGATTCACCCCCCTACCCCCTCTTGAGCTACTATTCAGCTAGGGACCAACACTTACTTCTGTGTTGGTTTTCACCAATAGTCGGCCTTGGCCATTTCACTACTACCTCTATCTTGTAAGGATCCACAGAAATTCCATCTGCTGATACTACATATCCCAAGAAGGCAAAAGTGTTCATCTAGAAATCACATTTATTTAATTTGGAATACAACCTTTCCTCCCTAAGCTTCTACAATACTAGCCTCAAATGCTACTCATGCTCCTCTTTATTCTTATAGTATATTAGAATGTCATCAATGAAAACCACCATGAGCTAGTCAAGATAGGGTCTGAGCACTCTATTCATAAAATCCATAAACACTACTGGAGCATTAGTCAACCCAAAAGGCATCACCAAGAACTCTTAGTGCTCATATTTAGTTTTGATTGCAGTCTTAGATACATCTGCAGCCTTTACCCTCATCTGTTGATAACCTGATTGCACATCAATCTCGGAAGATGTCTTTACTCCTTGCAATTGATCCAATAGATCATCTATCTGAGGCAATGGATACTTGTTCTTAGTAGTAAACTTATTCAGCTCTTTGTAGTTGATGCATAGTCTCAAATTTCCATCCTTCTTCTTCACAAACAACACCGGTGCCCCCCATGGCAACACACTAGGGCGAATAAACCCTTTATCCATCAGCTATTGCAATTATTCTTTCAATTCAGCCATCTCCACTGGCGCCATACAATACCAAACTCTCCATATTGGCCCAACTCTAGGTTGGAGGTCAATACCGAACTCCACCTCTCTCTCTAAGGGAAACCCTAACAACCCTTCTGGAAATATATCCAGAAAATCCTAAACCATGGGGATATCCTCCAATAGTCGATGCTCAGAATGAGCATCCATTGTTGACAATAGATAGGCTTCACACCCCTTCCACACTAAATTCATTGCTCCCATTGCTTAGATGAGTTTAGGCACTTCACCTTTAGGTAGACTCTTAAAAATAATACCAATTTCATCTAGAGCCTTCAAAGTCACCTGCTAAGCCCTATAGTCTACTTGGCCTCATATTTAGATAACCAATCCATACCCAAAATTATATCCAATTCCTCCATGTCTAGCACAATCAAATCAGCCACAAATTGTCTATTCTCTATCATGATGGGGATCTCATAACATATTTCAGATGCTACACTAAATTTTCTCAATGGTGTAGACACTCTCATATCATGATACATAGGATACTTAAACAATCTAGTTCTATTCACAAATGCAACAAAAATAAAAACTGAGATGTACCAAGATCAAACAACATACTAGCCATCTGATCGCAAACATAAAGGTTACCTGTCACTACATGCTTTAGTGCCTGAGTCTCCTACACATTGGCTTCCTAAACAACTGCTGCCACTAAGGCCTCTACCCATCATATGATCGTTCTAGTGCCTAGTTTTGCCTCTATCCATCATATTGATGCCTTGGTGCCTAATTATGCTTCTACTCCTTATATGGATGGCCTCTGCCTCTACTGCTCATCTGAGTTCCCCCACGCATGGGTTCCTTGCCATCCTCTAATCTCCCAGCTATAAGTATGGACAATTCAACCTAATGTGCCCAGGCTCTCCACAAGAAAAACTAGTAGTTGGGCGCCTTGTTCCTTGCTCGGCCACTCTATTTTGCCTTGGAGTGGGTCTAACCCTCTACTCTCCTTGCCTTTGCCTCTTAGATATAGACTGTGCAATGAGGTGGCCAGGCTGCTCACAATTGTAGCACACCTTCTTTGGAGGTCCAACATTAGTTTGGCTGGTTCTGAGCTTCTATCTATGTTCCTGACCATTATCCTTGGCTCTCTGCTTCTTATCCCTAATCTTATTATGTTCCTCTTCCTCCCTTTCCACCACTCTAGATCTCTCCAAGATGTTCTCATATTTCATTAACATAAAGGGAGCCACATCCCGCCTGATAGACAGGCCCTCCTTGAACTTTTTGGCTGTCTCCAAGAAGACTGTCTGTGCCCATGGCATGAATCTAGCTAGAGATGTGAATTGTTCATCATACTCTTCAACTATCCTCTTTCACTGATACAAGGACATAAATTCTGTAGCCCTCTTAGCCCTCTCATCAGTTAGAACATGTTGATAAAGAAATCTCTCCCTAAAATTCACCCATGTCATGTTCATCCCATCACTAGGTACTGTATGCTTCTTCATGTTCCACCATTGTCCAACATCTCCTTATAATTTATAAACTACATATGGTACTTTGTGCCCCTCAGAACACCTCATGTAGGTGAAGATCGTTCCCATTCCTATGATCCACTCATCCACCACTTTGAAGGTTGGAGGCTTCATGTTATGAAACATCTTCACATTTAGCTCCAGTCCAGGTTACAGCTGTATCATCTGTCCCAAGTCCACTACATAGTTTCTTGGGCTATTCTGCCTTATGGCCGGCTCTGGTTCACGAAGTCTAGCCTATGGTGTGGAATCTCTAGTTGGCCTCCTCTGTGCTTGGAGAAGCTATTGTAATGTCTGATCCATCCCCAACATCATGTTCATCATGGGTACAAACTTTGTTGTCTCCATTTGCGGAACAATCCCTCCACTAGACCCTAGCACATCCAGCCTGCTACTTCCAAAAATTGTTGGCCCTCTTTCTACCTCCAAAATTTTCACATTCACTTGATCATTCTCTCTTTCACTGGGAGCCTCAGTACTTTCTCCCTACTTAGCCACTTGTGGTGATTCTCCTACTCTCTTGGTGTTTCTCTCGGTACTTCTCTCCTAGGAGCCTCTTCTTATGCCTCTCTGATCACTAAGCCTATGGTTTGTGACCTGGTCCCCCTTCTTACAGGCTCCTCCTCCACCATAGGGGCTTTTCCCTTGTTAACACGCTTCCTTAGTACCATTATGCATCAATGAATAACATACTATTATGCAAAAGTAAATCAATTAACACTTACGCAATTCATTCACATGACTTGATAGTGGAATTGCCTAGGGTCTCTAATTCCATTCCCTAGACTAGCACTGCCCCCACTATCAATGATTTTTCTCTCTCATTTCTACTTGCCATAACTTTTCTATCTCTGTAGTCTCCTAGTTATTGTCATGCCTTAACAAGACTAATTAAGTTCTGATACCACTTTATAACACCCCAAATCCAGGGAGCTACTTACTCATATTTTAGAGAAAGATTTTGCCAAAAATTTGGCAGTGTATCCCCAAAAATATGAGGGTTTCCAAACCTATACATACATCTGATCACCCACATACACCATGTACATCCACAAATCCTCCTACATCCATAGTCCCATGGACCAGCTACTACTCTTATGGCATGATAATAGCTAAGAATCAATAATCAATAAATAATTAGAATTTAAACCTCTCCTTATACATTATCCACCAATAATGAATCAATAAATGACAAGTCACATAATCCACTGTAATCACTCTTTAATAAATAATCAAGAATTAAATAAAAAATGTCACTCAATCGCAACTAGTTCCCATTTTAAGTACCAATCCCCGGATGGGCTCCTCCATCATGCTTGACATCTAAAACATAGAAAAGGGATGAGTACGGGCAAAATTAGTAAGTAGGAATAGCGATAACATAACATAAATTAAATATCAAGTAACAAAAACCAACTCATGCCAATGCAATCATGTAGCACTCAATCCAAGCATGCTCATAATCATGCAAATACACAAGTATACCACATCAGGTGCCACTAAGGCCATCACTTAGCCACACAAGCTTTACATGCAACATGGGCATTCTATTAGCCACACAAGCCATCCTCAAGCCACATAGGCAATCCAACAGCCACACAAGTTATCCCTATGCTACATAGGCAATTATATCTATCACATATGCAACCCCATGCACACCGATGCCATATCATAACCACACACATCATATAACACAAGCATAACCATCCTCAACATAACAAGTATTAAATAAAAATTTTAACATCAAGGGATGTGGTTAAACTCAAATAAAAGTATATTCCATAAATACATCACAAAACATCAACATATTTGATAAAACGTGGTACCCGTATGCCAAGATTTCAGTCAAACTCAACCACACATACATTTAGGAGAATCCTACTTACCTCACTTGAAAATATTTCCCACAATCCTTTAGTCCCACAATGCCTTTTAATAAAGAATGAATGAGTCCTACAACATATCATATGTACATCACTTTAAGCATCTCAAAAATTCACATGGAAACCAAGTCAATTACATACATTTTAAGTATAATTCACCTATCAACCCTTTTCAGCCTTTAAGGGTATAAACCATCATTTTCATTCTCCCTTAATAATTTCATAATGGAAATAACATGCAAACACTAAGAACCATCTCATTATACCACTTCCAATTCAGTTTGGAAAGTTTGTAAAAACTCAACTTTTAGCCTCTTTTATGAACCATCCCTTGAAGGGTCTTTTAAGTTGCTTTGTCAATTAATTTCACCCTTCACTTATGCATCATTCTAAACCATTTAAATGGGTTTCTAAGCATTACAAACCACCCATATGGCTGCCCATTTAGATTGGGTTTTTCTCTAACACAACTCTAGTGCAATTTCTACCTCAAGTGTACATGTTGTTACCCATATTCATTTTCTCTCACTAATCCTTCATTTTATGCATTCATACACCATTTAGGATCTGTTTAGTTTTTAATTAGGGTGTCTAATCCAACTATAATACTCCAAGTTACCCAAAAACACAAGGTGTATGCTTAACTTACTACTTTGTCGTCATACATGAGTTCATGCTCCTACATTCATGTATAATCTGTTTTTCTCATTTAATTATTACTTTTAACTCATCATAATTAATTTCATTACAGCTCAACTTAAGGGCATAAATCATATAACTTTATCCTACCTTCAAGTAGTTCATTTACTTAGGCTTCTCATCAAACACAACATATGCATTTCCAACTTGTCTTATTTAGCAACATAACACACATGAATTTCATTCCCATTCACTTAAATTAAATTTCTATCATAATTACCATGCTAATTACTTCATAAAAATTCTCATTTACTCACAAAAGTAATTAGAAAACCAGCCTTACATCTTTGCATTCCTACACCCCTTTTTCTTAGTCATTTTCACAAACCCATTGCAAGCATGGCTTGAAACCAACTTCCCACCCATTTTAATTAATTTTAAAATAATTTAAATTATGAAATCACTATTTAATCACTAATTAATATGTAATTAAATCCAAAAAAATTGTATAAACTTATTCCCCAATAATTCACTTATTGTGTTTTGAGATGCAACATGCATATACATGTTAAAATCCAATTTTCTACCATCACTAAACCATTCTTAAGAACAATTATCATTCCTTAATTACATTAGGAATTAATTATCATTTAATTTCACCTAAAAAGATTAGTAAGCCCTTAATTTCATTTCAAAAAGGTGGTGCCTTCCAAAGTCATACTTTATCCTCTCTTTTAGGCATTTCCTCAAACATTTAGCATGCATAACTTATACCTAACATCTTTCCAATAAAATTTAACTTCCAACCCAAGAAAATTAACATACATAATCAATCATTAACCTACATTAATCATTCAAATCATTGCAAACAGACCCCACCTCCAATTCACGTCCAAATAGGGCATCCAAGCATGCATTCACTCCCATTGTCTATGGACAACAATAGAGTACCCCAATCACATCGAAATTGATCGTTACCCCTTCCAATCACTTCTAAACATCATCCCCAATCAAAGACCCAAAATTTACAACAATAATCATGCCATAATTATCCTAAACAGATGTTAATTTACCGTAATCAAAAGAAAATCATTAAATAAAAATGATAGACTTGCTTTCCTTGAATCCTTGGCTAAAACCCAACTTTTTCCTTGGAAGAAAAGGCATAGGGAAGGTGGGTTGCTAGGGCTTGTTTTGTCTCTTGCTTTGGACGTGAAGAGAGGTGGGAGAGTAGGGGGAGATGTGAAGGGGTTGTTTGCTAGGGTTACTTAAGTTTACATAGTCCAGTGGTTCTCCCACTAATGTATCTGTGCACTTAAAAATTTTCCCACTTGCACAAATTTCTTATCCACCTATAATCACCATAAAATATGCACATATCGTCTCTCATCCAGTCATCATATTAGCACTAAAATTTTCATTTATTTGACCCATAAATCAAATTTTCAATAAAATAGAATTTTCCAATTTTACCTTGAATTTCGTGATGTATCACCCAATTTCCACTAAGTATCATTTTCAATACCCGATTCTCATATCATTTAATATCCAAACATGAATATATTAATAGTATGATTAATCCTCTTTAATTTATAATCATGTACTTGTACAAAATTTCCTAATATCATGTTTTTTGGGAATTAACTTTCCTTACAAAATCTATGGGTTATCATAACAATTCACCCCTCCCCTCTTGGGTTGTGTCTTGTTTTGGGACCCAGAAAGTGGTATCAGAGCAGGCTATAAAATACCTGTAGAGATCCAAAGGCAAGCCCATCATCCTTTGCTCATGTCTTTGCCGAGGGGCAATCATCTACATGGATGCCCCTATTCGATAGATCTAACTTTGCTTATCGGAAGTTGAGGATGAAGCAGTTCACTATGGCCAACAATATGGATTCTTGGAAGGTCACAGGAGTAAGAATAACCCTTCCTACAAATGACATTTGTGGATGGACAAAAGAGGAGACCACAAATGTTTAAAATAATGCAAAAGCCATGAACTCACTATTTTATAGTCAATTTGCTACCAAATTTGACAAAGTATCTTCCTGCATCATTGCCAAAGATATCTTGGACAAGTTGGTGTCAGTTTAAGAAGGTTCCTCCTAGGTCTAGGGGACTAAGAGGAACATTCTAATAGGAAATCTAGACAATTTTAAGATGAGAGAAGGAGAAAGCATCTCTAAACGTATGCTCATTTTTGTAAAATTACTAATACTCTTAAAGGCCTGGAAAAGGAAATTTCTAATTATGAGCAGGTGATGAAGATTCTAAGAGCAAAAATAGAATCCTAGAATTAAAAGATCATTGCAATAGAAGAAGCAAAGGACCTGAACATACTCAGAATTGATGATCTCATCAGCTCTTTGATGTCTCATGAGTTGACTAAGAGTAAAAGAGAAGAGCTAATAAAATAAAAGAAAAAAATCCCTCATAAGGTAGCAAAAGAAAGTAGCAGTGAATTAGACTATTAAATAGAAGACGAAGTGGCCATGTTGGCTAGAAATTTCAAAAAATTTGTAAGGAGAAATAGAGGCAACACTTCAAGAAAACAACCTAGACAAGAAGGGAGAAGAAGAAGTGAAAGAAGAAAAATCCTGTTCAAATGTCACAAATGTAGAGGAGTTGGACACATGATTGCAGCATGTCCAAATGAAGAAAGAGTAGATCTGAATGGAAAAAAGATAAAAATGAAAAAAGTAGATAAGATAAATGATTCAAAGGGCCATCAAGGAATCTAGCTAGAGGAATGTATGTGAATGGTGAAGATTTAGTAAACACAAGTCATCAAGTGGAAAAGATGACAGAGAAGTGGGGAACTTGGCAAGAATATGCTACATGGCTCATACAAAGAATGAGTCCACAAGCCAACTCCCCACCAAAGACAAGTTAGAAAAGTGCACAAATGAAGTGGAACATGAGGTAACTTCTTACTAGTCTTACTCTTCTTACTCTTCAAGCTCTACAAATGGTTGTGCCAAATGCAATGAGCTTGATGAGCTGTAGTAATCATATAACTGTCTCTTTAGTGAGTTTAAAATTCTTGGATAAAAGTTCACCCAAAAGAAGAGACACTTTGACATTACTGTCAAAGTAAATGCTATTCTAGCATAAAGGAATCTATCTCAGCAAAAATAAATAGGAAATCTGAAAAAGGAGATAGAAATATTAAATAGTATGTTAAACAGATTCTCCAACCCAGGATAACCAATGACCAAGTTCTTACACATGACTGGACAAACCAGTAAAAGAGAACTTGGATGTGAACAGTCAAGTGGTGATGAGCCATAGGAAAACAAAAAAACTGGTGGATGGTCAAAGGGTATGAACCTCACAGAAAAGAGAAGGAAGCGTCCTAATATTAGAAGTTCATAGGGCATTCTTAGGTTAGAAAACTAGTGACATACAATGCACCTAGTATAATTTCCAACACATGTCATTTTTGCAATAGAGAAGGACACAAGGTGTATGATTGCTATGCAAGGAAGATTCAAGGAAAAGGTGCAAGATTAAAATGTAAACCCAAGGACTGTGCATAATCTTTTCATACACAGATTTACTAACACAACTAAACCCACTACTTGGGTACCAAAGAGGTAAAAAGAATATTTATTTTGTGAATTAAGGTGAGCTTCAAAGCAACATCTGGAAATTCCCGGTTCATGGATAGTAGATGCTCAAGACACATGACTAGGAATAAGAACTTCTTTAAGGAGGTCAAACTAATAAATTGAGGGACAGTTGCATTCAGCAATAATGACAAAGGTTTCATCAAGGGTATAGGTAAACTTTATGGTTTATTCAATGCATGCATAGAAGATGTATTATATGTAGATGGACTCAAGCATAACTTACTAAGTCTTAGCCAGTTATGCGATAGAGGTCACAAAATTGAGTTTGAATCATCCACATGTAATGAATTTGATGTATATGATAGCTTATTGTTTAGTGGAAAGAGGCAGGGAAATAAATATCTAGTTCATCCAGATGAAATTGTAGGAAAATGCCTAATTACTGTTAATCATGACCCATAGTTGTGGCACAAGAGAATGGGATGCATTAATATGTTCAATATCAAATCTTTGTGAAAGAAAAACCTTGTAAATGGTCCACCCAAGCTGAAATATGACAAGAAACAAATCTATAGGGCTTGTAAAATGTCAAAATAGACCAAATCGTCCTTTTCTCCCAAGAATGAAGTGTCCACATCTAGACCACTAGAGTTATTATACATGGATCTATTTGGACCCTCAGATATTATTATCCTTGGAGGGAAAAGATATGTGTTTATCATTATAGATGACTACTCTAGATTCACATGGGTAATCCTATTAGCTGGCAAAGATGAAGTATTTTCTATGTTCATTACTTTTTCAAAGCCTGTAAAAAATGAGTAGCAAAAGTCAATAGTCTCTATTTGAAGTGACCATGGTGGTGAATTTGAAAATAGAAAATTTGTTGACTAGAGTGACGAAAAAGGGATTCACCACAACTTCTCATCTCCTTCAACAAAATGAAGTTATGGAAAGAAAGAATAGGATAATTCAAGAAATGGCAAGAGCCGTGTTGAATCAGAGCAAATTATCCAAAAATTTCTTGGGAGAAACATTTGGCATAGCTTGTGCAATATCCCACATCAATCGGGTGAGGGAGGGATTCCCAGGCTAAATATGTGAGGCTCGGTTGCAAAGGTATCACCCATTTTAGGTGGGTGAAGGACGGGCCTGGAAGTGCTAGTGAAGTTCCTGTTAAGGATGCACTGTGTGCCGGAAGGGAAAAATCCATGAGTTCGGTGAGGTTCTTGGTAAGGATCCACTAGGCAAAGTGGAGAATATGTGCTAGAGCACCGGGTCGTTATAGTTGGTATCAGAGCTGACTCCATGAGGACATGGCAGCCCTGAGGAGGGGTGGATGTGACATCCCACATCACTAGGGCGAGGGAGGGAGTCCTGGGCTAAATATGTGAGGCTCGGTTGCAAAGGTATCACCCATTTTAGGCAAGTGAAGGACGGGCCCGGAGGTGCTAAAGAGGTTCTTATTCAGGATGCACTATGTGCCAGAAGGGACAAATCCATGAGTCCGGTGAGGTTCCTGGTAAGGATGCACTGGGCAAAGCAGACAATATGTGTTGGAGCACCGGGTCGTTATAGCTTGCCATATGCTAAACAGGGTTACTATTAGAGAAATTGTAAAGAAAACTCCTTATGAGCTTTGGAAAGGAAGAAAACCAAACATCTCTTATTTCCATTCCAAAAAGTGATGAGGCTATCTTCCTTGGTTGCTCTTCTAATAGTAGAGCATTTAGAGTTTTCAATGAGAAAACTCAGGTTATAAAAGAGTCAGTGCATGTTAAGTTTGATAAAACTAGTTTAACCCTAAGAAAGGAGTCTGATAGTGATGGAGATGAAGTTACAAAGAGAATGAAGAAGCTGTAATTACAAAACCAAGGGAGAGAAGGAACTTAAAGGCATGATGATAAACAACATTTTGACAGTGAAGAGGAGGTAAGTGCAGGTAATGTCCCCTATCAGCTTCCTCCTGATTTGAAGTTCATGAGTGCCCATCCTAGACATCAAGTCATAGGTGATATCTATGATGGGGTTAGGATAAGATAATCCATGCAAAATATTTGTGGTCATTATGTTTTTATCTCTAACAAAGAGCCCACTTGCATTGATCAAGCTCTAAATGTTAAAAACTGGATCATTGTAATGCAAGAGGAGCTGAAGTAGTTTGAAAGAAACAAACTCTAGAAATTAGTTCCAAGACTTGAAAATGCTGATTTAATATGAACTAAGTGGGTTCTTAGAAATAAACTGGATGAAAGCAGACTTGTTGTTAGAAATAAAGTAAGGCTGGTTTCTAAGGGGCATTCCCAAGAAGAGGGAATTGATTTTGAAGAATCTTATGCCCTCGTAGCAATATTAGATGCCATTAGGATGTTACTTGCATTTGCAACTTATAAGAACTTTAGACTATTTCAAATGGATGTAAAGAGTGTATTCCTAAATGGATATCCAAATAAGAAAGTATATGCAGAGCAACCTCCTAGTTTTGAAAGTGATGATCAACCTGGCCATGTATACAAACTCACCAAAGGACTCTATGGACTAGGGCAAGCTCCAAGAGCTTGGTATCAAAGGTTGAGTAAAATTCTTAGTGATCATCAGTTCAAGAGAGGAAAAGTTGATACTACGTTGTTCATAAAAAATGTTGGCATGGATATCTTGATAGTTTAAGTTTATTTAGATGACATTATATTCAGTGTTACTAATGAGATCTTATATCAAGATTTTTAAAGAATGATGTAGGCTGAATTTAAAATGAGCATAATGGGCGAACTGAATTACTTCCTTGGATTGCAAATTAGACAAAAAGATGATTGCAACTACATCTGTCAATCCAAGTATACAAGAGACATGCTGAAGTAGTTGAATAAGGATGAGAAGGGTAAACTTGTAGATCAAAAGTTATATCATAGCATTATTGGTTCATTACTGTATTTGACTGCATCTAGGCTTGACATTTTGTTTAGTGATGCTTATGTGCTAGATTTTAGTCTAGTCCAAGAGAGTCACACTTAACCATAGTAAAATGAATTTTTAAATATTTATTTGATACACCAGGTCTCAGGTTCTGTTATCCAAATGGAACTTGTTTTGAATTGGTTGGATATTTACATGCTGACTTTGGAATTTACAAACTTGATGGGAGGAGCACTAGTAGAACATGTCAATTTATAGGAAATAGCTTAGTTTCATGGTTTTCTAGGAAGCAAGCTAGTGTTGCCCTCTCTACTGCAGAAGCTGAGCATATGGTAGGTGGAAGTTGTTGTGAAGAATTACTTTATAGGAAACAACAACTTCTGGATTATGCTTTGCATTATAGGGTTATTCCTATAAGGTGTGATAATACCAATGCCATTTTCTTGACCAAAAATCCTGTTTTACATTCTTGCACCAAGTATATAGAAATTAGGCATTACTTCATTGGGATCATTAGAACATCATGATATCTATCTAAAGTATGTGCCTACACATACCTAACTTGCTAATATTTTAACAAAGCCATTGTCATTAGGGAATTTCTACTATATAAGAAGAGAATTAGGAATGATAGATGTAGATGTATAAAAATCAAATTAGCAACACTTTCTTTAATAAAATATGTAACTTAATGTCTGTAATCATGCTTTGAAATGTTGTGATAAATAGAATGAAATTAATCTTAAGATTATTATAGTCTCAAGGCATAAGTTAGGCCTGTTTGGGAAATTTTATAGTTTAAGGTCTCGATTTGGAATTCCAATCCAAGTTAGATCTTTTGTAATAACATTTTTAGTTTAATTTCATGTTTAAATGTTTCAGACATTCTTTTAGAAGTCTTCATCGCTTGAATTTAATCTTTTGAAATCTTTCACACATTTAGGCATTCTAGAATCGCACTTCAGCACATCAATTTCAAACACTCTAAAATGTAGTCCATTGTCTGAAGTCCTAGATTTCTTATTTCGGACCGAAACCTTCATAGTTTGCTTCTGAAGGATCATTTCTAAGGATACACCTCTTTCTCCTAGAGAAATTGAATATGCATTTGTTCAAAACATTGTCATTCTCCTATTTTCAGCAAATAATTATTTCTACTCATTGAATTTATACCAAGAGACCTCTTTATCTTCCTAAGCCAAGCCTATATTATCCTAACCCCATGGTGAGACCAAAGGTGGCAAGGAAGTCAGTAAGTTGCAAGTCCAGAAGCAGAAGAAGAGGCAGAATAGAGTCTGAAGATGTAAGCAAATCAAAGAGAAATAGATTGGATTATGAAGTCCTTGAGACGTCATATCTTGTAGGTAAAGCTTCTCAGGGGATTAATGAAGTTCTCATATATTTGAAGCTGAAAATCAAAAAATTGAATGGTTATCAACAAGAGCTATTATATTTTTTGAATGTGCAAGCATTAGCTATGGAGAACTTGAGGTTCATCTTTATATAACTCCAATGGTCTTAAATCCAACTCAACCATCACTATAGGCCAATGAAGAGAAGGAAAAGGAGAGCCCAGCCACACCCTCCCTTTCTCCCCATCATCCTTTCCGCTCCCCACTACTACCCACCTTCTCACACTAACCATTTTCCTCTTACCTACATCTTCCTCAACAATCCATACCTTGTCGCACTTTTCTTTATTCTCTATGTAATTAAAAGGGGACAAACAATTTCTTATTTTGTGCAATTATATGTTTCCAATATCTCATATCCTTATGTTTATATTGAAATACAATCCAATGCCATGAAATCTTTTGTGCTTTATCAATATCCCTCTCCATTTTTTGTACATTCTGCAAAATCCATTTTCTTTTCCCTCTCAGGCTTTTTGATTATGAAAAAAAGGGAGAGAAAGAATTAGAGTTTAATGCATTTATTCAAGGGTAGGAAAGATAAGAACAATGTAATCAATCAAGGGGAGATCACATTAAAATTCTTTGGCATACTTACTAACTGCAATAATTTAATCAAGTTTTGTCATATCAAAAAGGAGGAGATTGTTAGTATAAGTATAGAGTTTTGATGATAAAGAAAACATTATTAATGATTTAAGTTAATTGCTAATGAATGTTTGTCAAGATCTCAAATGTAGAAATAGCTTCAGAAGTGCAATTGAAAACAAAAGAAGTTGAAAGAGCTAAAACTCATTTGTTGAAAGTGTGAGGGATGTTTTAGACCATATGCTTAAACTTTGAAAAATGATTCAAAATATGTTCAAGTATTTAAGACATGCTTTGGATGAGGAAACTGCTTCAGATGTTACAAATGCTATACTTACAAGTGCTGAAACATGTAGCCAAGACCCCAGAAGAATAACATCATTTCAGATGTGCTAAAACACACTTAAAAAGCTTCAAAAAAGGCTAAGTTCAAAACTCTAGATGTAGCAAAAGCTTATCAAATGTGTTAAAATTCTGGACCACACAACCAAGAGATTCACGCCATGTCAGATGATCTGAAGACCTTATTTCAGATGTGCTAAAGAACTATTCCAAGGCACTAGTTCAAGTCAAAATCGTCTTTCATTTCAAATGGTCTAAAGTATTTACTTTAGATGATCCAAAGGAGAGTTACATGACTGATGAGAATGCAAAATGCCATATTTTATTCTCCTAATACTTCATCTTTTGCACCTAATACTTCATCTTTTGCA
>JAYJMB010085329.1:0-21131 GCA_036873735.1 Pouteria campechiana | reverse complement strand
ATGTGTATAAAAAATCTATAGCAAATTAGATAAGGACTCAAGTCAAGCATGCAAGCAAGAATGATTTCTATCATTTTCAACTTAATCATTATCAAATGTCACATATATATCATTGGTTGTGTATGATGACTCTGATCAATACTCAAAACACAAAAAATATATATTTTTTTAATAATTTCTTATATATGTCAAACTAAATAGTCAAAACACATAAGAATTGTAACAAACACACAAATAAAAATAACCCAAACTTGAAAGACACATTGTCCTCAATATTAAACAAAAGCAATAGAAAATGAGGACTTCCCTAAGGTACTAGGGGTGTAATCTTCGGACTCATAATTTGATTCTTCATCTTTATTGTCATCATCATCAGTTTCTTCGTCATCTATATCTCCATTAGCGTCCTTGATAGTAGCAGTTGCATCTTCAGTTCCCTCTTCCTCATCAGGGCTAGCTGCTTGGGTGTGGTCAACTTCGTAAGTTGGGGGAAGCTGGACTAGAGTAGGGAGCATTGCAGCCAAAGTAACATGGCACTCCATTAAGGAGTCCGAAAGCTATGCTTGTTAGGCAAAATACTAAGAAATTTGCCCTTTGATTTATCGCACATCATCTCATAAGTTAGATAGCTCAGTGGCATCGGTGGCTTGTGGTCTGGCACCTTGATGAGATGAACTCGCTCTTGCAGCAGTTGTGCTAGGAACTGGAGCACCATGGCCACGAGGAGGGGCTTCTTCATCAGTAGGGCCTCTATGGATGAGAATCTTGTTGATCATTTTAGTTGTAATGGCAGGCTTGGTATGCAGAATCTCTTCAGATGAGCTGGATGGCACTCCTACTTGTAGACAAAGATCATAGATCAATGATGGATGATCAAAATAGCCTTTTGATGCTGAAAATTAGGCCATACTTAGGGTACAAGCTTCAATTATTTTCCTAACATTAATGAATCACTCTTTCTATATAGCATAGTTCAACATGGCCCTATCTTTGGAAACACCCAAAACATGATAAGTAGGCATTAACTTTGCTGAAATAAAGTAATGCCAAACTTTTCCTTAGAGGGTCAAGCTCTTACTAGGGAAGCTGTGCAGTCTTGTTCTTGATATTATCCATATTGTGCCCAACTTTGCTATGCTCCAGATTATCTCTTCAAAATCAATAGTATCCTCCATTCTTGAGAAATCATCATCTGGAATATCAGGCAGTTGATATCTATCATTGATTGTGGTTCAATCAAATGGAAGTCACTTGCCTCTCACTAATGATTTGTGTTCTTTGTGTTCTGGCACATTTGCATAGAATTCCCGTATGATGGGACAAGTGTTGTTGCAGGTTGTTTAGCTAATTCTTCCCAGTTTTGCTCTCTAATTACAGCAAAAATACAATGCCTTGGGTCATGAAAACCCCTCTCTTGTATGCACGTCTTGAATACGAGTGAAATTTTGTGTCTTTCTTCAGCCTCTTTACTAACAAATGTAGGCTTGATGATAGGTTGAAAATCAGTATTCTTCCTCTTTTTAGAATTAAAAGGACCTATAGCTAATGCTTTCTTTCCTTTAGGAGGTATAATGGCAATGTATGTCAGAGGTAAAACTGTTTTATACTACAATTCCACTCAAAAGTGATAACGGCTACCTTGACTAACAACCTCAAACAGAAGCCAACCTTGAGCAAACACAATGCAATGACCCCAAACACTAGCAACCTTGATGAATATAGCTTGACAATGCAATGGTGGCCTCTTAAGGCAATTCCACAAACACTTCACGTGCACAAACTATATCTTTCAACCTTCATAAAATTCTCTTCAACTTGGTGAAACTCTCATACAAAAATGGCCATGGGAACTAAGAAGCACACACACATCATCATAAAAATCATGCAAACTTACTTAGAAAATGTTTCATGTGTTCATGTTCACCACTCAAGCATTCCAACAAACACTTCATGTGCATCTGTCAACTCCTCAAATCTATACCAAAATTCCTTCAAAAATGGAGGATTTCCACTCCCAATCATGCACAGTGCATGAAGAAAATGATGAAGCCCTCAAAATGCGAGAACTCACTTGATTGCTCAAAGTTCATCATTCCCAACCTTCAACCCATTTGAAGAAGATATGGAAGGATGAGGGCATGTGAAGAGAATGGATGTGAATGCATAGAGAGTAAGAGAACGATGCTTAGAGGTGGCTTTAGGGAAGAAAGACGGAGTGGAGAAAGGGGTTGGAGGGGAAAGAGTTTTCTCATGTTTCCTTATGTTGGAAATGAGAAGGGGTGAGGGTTTAGGGTGTTTGAAATGAGGATGGGGCGAACAGTCGGGGACTTAGCAATTTTGAAATGGGTGGATTTTAGCACATGAGGGGAGAAGTGGCATGCCGCGGCAGGGATAAGGCTTGCTTCAGCAAGAACTTGCTGGACGAGGGTCCATTACAAAAATTTTCATGCATACCATGATAGGAAGAAGTCTTGTCGTGGCAAGAACTTGCTGGATGGTGGCCCATTACACATCTTCTTAACTCGTGCCATGGTAAGGGAATGTCTTGCTGTAGCAGGAACTTGGTGGATGCTTGCTGCTGTTGCATACTCTTCCTCCTTGCCACAGCAAAAACTTGTCTGTCATGGCAAGATTCTTACTAAATGGTTGTTGTTTTCACATGTTTTTCCTCCTTTCCATGGCATGGACATTGTCTGCCATGGCAAGAACTCTCTAGTTTCATCATGCCATCATTCTTGCCACAGCAAGATAAATGCTTACCCAGACATGCACCCCCTGACTGCAACTTGTTGTTGATTGTTGCTAGTTGATCGCTGGGATGCCCATGTACTTATGTCCTCCCTGAAAATTCGAGTTGCCAACATGTTGTTGTGAATGAAACTAACTACAAAGATATTACTTTAATTATTATATGCTAACTAAAACTAAGTCTACAAGAATAAAACCTATCTAATATGCAATCAACAACTAGCTCAATGCAATTACTAAAACTCATGCATATAATCACTAACTAAAGTATAACTAGAACTTGAAATGGACTAGCTAAAACTATGGATTAGAATTCAACAAATACGAATAACAACTATCTAAGAATTAATCTAATGTAATAATAATTAAACTAATGCAAACTAAACAAATAAAAGTTTTAGAAACTTGGGTTGCTTACCAAGAAGGGCTGTATTTAACGTCTATGTGAGCCGACTTCTCTTTTTATGGATTTTCAAGATTACAGACTTCATTTAATGGCAATTGCAAGCCATTTCTGATATATTGCTTCACTTGGTGCCCATTGACTTTGAAAGTGCTTCCATCTTTCAGATTCTTTAGCTCGACGGCTCTATGTGGAAACACCTGATTGACTAAGAATGGACCGACACAGTGAAATTGCAATTTTCTTGAAAATAAATGCAAATGTGAGTCATAAAGTAAAACTTCCATTCCAAGCTCAATACACTGTTTGCAAATGAATTCATTATGATACTTTTCCGTTCATTCCTTGTAAATCTTTGCATTCTTGTATGCTTCGTTCCTCAGCTCTTTTGCCTTTTGCAAATTAAAATTTAGATTTCTGATTGCTCAATATGCTTTTTACTCCAGCTCAACTGGTAAGTGGTAGGCTTTCCCAAAAATAAGTCTATAAGTACTCATTCCGATTGGGGTTTTGAAGGCAATTCTATAAGCCCACAATGCATCATTTAACTTCATTGCGCAATCCTTTCTCACAATGTTTACTGTTCTTTTTAGAATTGCCTTAATTTGAAAGTTGCTAACCTCAACTTACTCAAGTGTTGGTAGATGATTAGGAGTTGCAACTCAATATTTAATATTGTATTTTCTAACCAAAGCTGCAAAAACTTTATTGCAAAAGTGAGTTCTCCTATCACTAATGATGGCCCTTGGAGTGCCAAACCTGGAAAAGATTCTGTCTTTCAAAAATCTTAGTACCACATTAGCATCATTAGTCTTAGTGGTCATCACCTTAATCCACTTAGAAACATAATCCATAACAAACAAAATATACAGGTTACCATTTGATGGGGGAAATGGTCCCATAAAATCAATTCCCTACACATCAAATAATTCAACCACGAGATTACCTATGAGCGGCATCTCATCTCGCTTTCTGATATTCCCTATTCACTAACACATGTCACACATCACACAGAAGGTATGATCATCCTTAAAGATAGTTGGCTAATAGAAACCAGACTAAAAAATCTTTAAAGCAATTTTCTTCCCTCCAAAATGCCCTCCACGGCTGAACATATGGCAATGTCTCAGTATGCTTTGCTGCTCCTCTTCTGGCATACAATGTTTGATAATTTGGTATAAATATAATTTGAAAAGGATTGGATCTTCCCAAAAATAATGCCTTGCCATAGACAACAACTTCTTCCATTCTTGCGAATTCAACATAGGATTAAAAACTCCTTTGACAAAGTAATTCACAATATCAACATACCAGGTTCACTTCCTTTTATAAAAAATAATTATTTGTCAAGAAAGATCTCATTGATGGAAATGTTCTCCTTGTCTCTCTCTTGCTCAAAATCGATCTCTTCCACCAACCTGGACAAGTAATCTGCTACAACATTCTCATAGCCTTTCTTGTCCTTGATTGTCAAGTCAAACTCTTGTAACAGTAAGATCCATCTAATCAACCTAGGCTTGGCATCCTTCTTTGTAAGCAAGTATCTTAATGCAACATGATCAGAATAAACAATTACCTTTAAACCAATCAAATAAAAATGAAATTTTTCCGAAGCAAATGAAATTGCAAGTAATTTTTTCGGTGGTGGAATAGTTCAGTTATGCTTCATTCAGAGTTCTACTTGCATAATGAATCACATGAGGTAATTTATTTACTCTTTGTCCTAGAATAGCACCAACAGCAAAATCCAACGCATCACAAATGAGCTCAAATAGAATAGACCAATCAGGTATTGCTATAATTGAAGCTAAAGTTAACTTTTCTTTCAAGGTATTGAAGGCAACAAGGCATTCCTCATCAAAATAAAAAGTTACATCCTTAGCCAATAGGTTATAGAGTGGTGTAAAAATTTTTGAGAAATCCTTTATAAATCGTTTATAAAAGCCTGCATAGCCAAGAAAGCTTCTAACTCCCTTAACTGAATTTGGGGGAGGTAGCTTGGAAATCAATTCAATTTTTGCCTTATCCACTTCAATGCCTTTACTAAGAACATTGTGGCCCAGCACAATTCCCTGTTTGACTAAGAAATGGCACTTCTCCCAACTTAATGTCAAATTCATCTCAATGCATCTTTTTAAGTACCAATCTCAAGTTATTAAGTCAGTCATCAAATGAATCTCCAAAAATAAAAAAAAATCATCCATGAACACCTCAATGAACCTTTCAATCATGTTAGAAAAGATGGACATCATACACCTTTGAAAGGTTGCAAGGGCATTGCACATACTAAAAGGCATCCTTCGATAGGCAAATGTTCCAAATAGGACAAGTGAAGGTAGTCTTTTCTTAGTCTTCTAGGGCAATGGGGACTTGATTGTAACCTGAAAAGTCATCTAGAAAATAATAGTAAGCATGACCTGCCAATATTTCAAGCATTTGATCAATTAAAGGGAGAGGAAAATGGTCCTTTCTTGTGGCTGCATTTAGCTTCCTATAATCAATGTACATTCGTCACCCTGTAGTCATTCTCATAGGGACCAATTTATCATTGTCATTTTTAACAACAGAAAGACCAAATTTCTTTAGCATGACATTACCGGACTTACCCATCTGTTATCAGAGATTGGGTAGATAATACCTACATCCAGCAACTTGATAACCTCTGCTCTAACAGCCTCCTTCATGTGTGGGTTTAGTCTCCTTTACGTATCTCTGAAAGGCTTTGCATTCTCTTCCGAAAGTATTTTATGCACGCACATAGTGAGGCTAATTCCCTTGATATCTGCTAAGGTCCAACCTATAGCCCCCTTATGTTCTCTTAATGTAGTCAATAATCTACTTTCCTCATCCATAGACAAGTCAGAAGCAATTATAACTAGAAAAGTATTATTTTCACCAAGAAATACATATTTCAAACTCTTAGGCAATTGCTTCAAATCAAATGGTGGTGTTGTGGTCATTACATGCTCCACTTCTGGGATAGCTTGTTTAAGCTCTTCTTGGGAGATTTCCTCAACTTTCACTTACTCGTGTTTCCTCCAACTACATTGCTTCTTCATGTTCCACCAATCCATCCATAGTGAGTACCAATTCCAATTTATCATTTGCTTCCTATTACACAAAAGTAAATAGAACAAGTGAGTCCAAATCATTAACTTGAAAACAGCATTAGGATTAGAAGGCAATGAAAGGGAACTATAAACAGAAAATTCCACTGTTTCATCTAAGATAGTCATTTTTAACTTTCCATTTTGTACATCAATAATTGTCTTAGTTGTAGTCATGAATGGGTGTCCTAGAAAAATGGGTACTTCTCTTTCTGGAATCATTTGCCTTTCCATGTCAAGCACCATAAAATCAGCTAAGATAATTAGTTTATCTATCTGCATAAGAATATCCTCTATAATGCTTCTAGGATATTTCACTGATCTGTCTACAAGCTGAGTAGTGGGTTTCAATTCTCCCAAACCAAGTTCCACATAAAGAGAATAAGGCATCAAATTTATGCTTACTCTAAGATCTAGCATTGCTTTTACCTTATTTGTTCCTCCTATAGTAATTGAGATATTGAAACTACCTGGATCCTTTAGTTTTGGGGGTAGATTTGTTTGCAACACTGCACTGGCTGCTTTTGAAACAATTACCTTATTGTGACGCTCATACTTATGCTTCCTTATGCTAAGTTCCTTGAAGAATTTAGCGTAAGCAGGCATATTTTTGATCATGTCAAGCAAAGGCAAGTTTACATTAAATGTTAGAAAATGACTTATTGAATTTGCTCTGCTTCAACCTTCCTCAAAAAGAAATTAGAGGATCATAAGGTAAGGGTGCTTTGTAGTTGACTGGTGAGTTAACTATTGGAAACACTATCTTCCTTGAATGCATATCCTCTTTTCCCTTTGTCTTTCCCTTATTAATTCTTGCAGAAACAATTGAATCATCAGTTTCTTTACAAACTTTATTATCAATTACCTTTCCACTTTTTAGTGTAATAATCATTTTTGCTTGCTCACACTGGCTAGGCAATTTCCAAGGTTTGTGACTTTGCATAGCTTTGCAATCTGTCCTAACTATGTTTCCATCTTCTTCATGGATGCCTCCATGTTATAGAATCTTAAGTCAATATTTGGGAACTTAGTTGCATTGTTCTGGAACTGAGTTTGTGTTGCTTGAATGAAACTTTGCATAGTTTATTCAAAATTAGGCTTCTTTAGTTGTAGTGGTTAAAAAGAAATTCCAGCTTGATTCTGATACAGTCATTGTTTCAAGAAAAGTTAGGATGATTTCTCCAACCAGGATTGTAAGAATTTGAGTAAAGATCATTCTGTGGTCGCTAGTTGTAGAAATTCATTTCATTCGCTTATTCCTCATCACCTACAAAATGATCATTTGAAGGAAAAACATTAGATGAGTGACCTAAAATCTTACAAAAAGAATAAACCTCTGTTGGGGAAGGTTGTGTTTATTTCATATTCACTATTATCGAGCACATCGCCTTGATTTGCTTCAACATCTCTGACATCTACATCGATAGATCTGTGTTAGAGTTCACTTCATAAATTCCTCTAGACCTACCTCTTATACTCTTTTGCTGAGAATTTGCTTCAAGCATTTCATACAACTTATATGTCTCTTCTGGAGTCTTTTCTCCCATTGTTCCACCTGCAGTATTGTTAACCATGGCTTGGCATGGTTGTATTAATCCATCATAGAAAAACTGATTAAGCAATTCAAGTGGACATCTATGATAAGAACATTAAATTAATAATGCTTTAAATCGCTCTAGTGCTTCATGGAATGCTTCACTGTCTATTTGACAAATGGTAGCAATTTTACTTTCTAATTCAGCATTTTTGGCATGAGAATAAAATTTTTCAATGAATTTGGTGTACATCGCTTCCCATGTTATTAATGAACCAAGAGTTAACATCATGAACCATGTTGTTGTTGCGTCCTTCAAAGTGTATGGGAAACATCTCATGCATAATTGATCTTCAGTTATATCTTGCAATGGAAAAGTTTGTATTGTTGCATAGAAATCACGCATGAATGTCGATGGATCCTTTGCAGCTATTCCATGAAAAGATGAAAGCATGTTAAAATGAATGTGTTTCAGTTCATAATTTCTAACATTATCATTTAACATAATACATGATGGTGAAATTCCTTTAGTGGGCTGTACAAACTCTTTCATCAGTTGTTGAGCTTGTTGAGCCACTTAATTCTCCATGTTGTCAGCTATGTAGACTACTTCATCTTCACTTAAACTCTCTATCTCGATTTCTACCTTGTCACTACGATCATGCAATGGAAATAAAGTTGGATTCAATGATCTTCTTCCTTTCATTCACAGCTCTACAAAAGAAAGAAAGTAAGAATCAAAAACCTTATATACAATTCGATACATAAATACAAAGAATAATTGTAACTAACTTAATTGAATTAATTTGGAACCATTTCCCAGCAATGATGCCAAAAACTTCATAATTCAAATTATAAATCCTTGCAAGTGCATGAACATATAGTAGTATAGTTTGCAATGCAAGGGTCGATCCCATAACGAATGTTCAAACCGATTCAATTAGCTTTAGTTATTGACTTATCATTATCTTAAAGGAATGTGATTTAAGCTAAGCAAGTGTAAATGATAACTTGAATAAACATGTAGAAATCAAATAGCTATGGGTAGTGTAGGTGAGATCAATAAAGTGCAAGGGTCTAAGGATCTGATTTTACCACTCAATGATACTCTTTGCTATTGGGACATTGAATTCAATGAATAACTTGGATTCATTCTATTTAATGTGAGATTATTACCATTAAGTGTGTGAGTTTAAATCAAGTATTTCTACTTATTCTAATTACCTATTATGTGTAGTGTAATTGAGGCAAAAACCCATTAAGCTTAAGAACACATGAATCGAATAGGATAGTTTAGCATAAGGTGTGTATCATAACCACCTATCCATTTCATTTAATGGTGCTCATGGTTTTGCATATGGTGTGTGCCTTAACCATGCTAGATAATTAATATGATTTGTAACATTAATGATTAAGCGATATATTAAACCAAATGAAAGCAAATAACTCAATGAATGAAAATAGCTTATTTACATTAGAAAGTCAACATTCTCAAATAATAAAATGTATCAGAAAGGGTTACATCTTTACCCTAGAAAAAGTGATTTAGTGCATAATAAAAAAGAAAATAACTCCCTTCATAAAACTCAACACAATGCAGGCAATCTTCTCCCTTTTACAATAAGATTCCGCCTTCAATCTTGTGTAGTTACCTCTCAAACTTATTTCTCATTTTCCTAACCTTGCCAAAGAGCTGCCAAAAACATGCCCTTGCTTCATTTTCATGCCCCCCTCCATTAGGGCTAAGCATTTGCACAAGTCAAACAAGATCCAAAAATTTAAAATTTGTCTCCAGCATCTTGATGTGATAGGGAAAGGCCTGATTGCGGTAATGACTCTCTACCACATGAAAATTTGAAGAATTCAGGTTCCTTGCCGAGGCAAGATGTTGCTGACTCAAACACCACTTGTGCAATTTGTTCTTTGTCGCGGCAGTGTGTTCTGTCCACCAAATCGCTGCCTTTGTTGATTTTTTGCAAGTTGTCTTTCTTTCCACCTTTGAAAATCATCTTTCTTTAGTTTTTCTCTTATTTTCTCATCTTCAATCCACCTAGAGAAATTAATAAATTCATGTTAAATTCATCTAAATTTATCAAGGATTCACAATTAATTAAGTTTGAACATGCATGATATAAGTGAATAAAATTCAATTGTCAATACGTCAAATCGTTCCATGGGGAAAATGCCATTGTGTCACAGCGACTTGGTTGCATCATCATGTGCTTTTTTACTGGTCCCGCGGGCTACCTAACTCCTTCAAATTCAATTTTCCCTCGTACCGGTTACGAACATTCCCAAGTCCAGAGGGAGAAGGAGAAGGCGTGGCGTTTGTATTCGATTCTCTTTCATCAATCCATCAATCAATGTCTACAACGTTCATAGCCGTAAAATGCTACCAATGCTCTACAATGCAGGTGAGTGAAATTGCATTTCTGCACCGCTCGCGTCACGCGCTTCATCTCCTTCCCCGTTTCCGCAGGTGAAGCAGCAGAAGAAGAGCAGCAACAAATGGAGCTGCGCTATCTGCAACGAGAAGCAGTCCGTCCGTCGAGTGTTCGCTCGAAGTTCCCTCGCCAAGGATGTGCGCAAGTTCGTGCAGTCCTTCAACCTCGCCCGCCAAAACCTGGAACAGGAACCAACCACCCTGGCAAACGCAATAGCTCCCACTTCCACGGATTTATCTCCTCATCCTTCTGGAAGCTTCCAGAAACAGAAGAGAACCGACTGGACTGAGTATCTAGACTTTGAACACGGAGAAGAAGGAAAAGGTATTGATCTTGGATCCATCGAAGAAGGAAAAGTTATTGATCTTGGATCCATCCGAGGGGTTGCTTCTGCGTTGACTTTGATTGCTCTTTGGTTTCATTCAGGAGTTTCAGAGGTTGTTGGGTTTGAATCTGAGATTGAGGTTGTGACGGAGTTGCCGAAGAAGCTTTGGAAGCCGGTTCTCGCTAAGAGGAAGGGAAAAGGTAATTCTCATTTCGACCTGATTTAACCTATGCCTTTGAAGAAATGACTGAAACGCCCTCCTCATCCAATTTGGTTCTTTGGACTTTGTATTGCGGCGGTTAAAGAAAAGAAAGATGAACTGCAAAGAAAGGGATAAGTGAGGAGAAAGGTTTGGATTAGATGCGTATCTAATGAAAGTCCTTGATATTTTGATTTTTGCTTGGTGCTCTTCTACTGTGAAAAAAGGGAGGCTTTGCAGGAGTCAGCCGATCAATACTCCGAATCATCAATTATGCTTGCTGGAGTTTGAATTCTTTGAAAATGCTATAAATACTTAGAATAAAGATCGTGTCTTTCACCTGGAATTTGCCTATTGGGCTGTGTTTGATTTGGGGTTGAAAAGAGATCTGAAAGAAGTGGAAAAAGGTAATTTATAATATCAACAGCACAGAAAATAATGTCAGCCATGAAGTTAATAAAGACAAAATAGGATTTTTTTGGCCTAATTCGAGAGGTATTGATCTTAATGGTTGTTTGAAAACAGATGATAGATTAGATGGTTATGAACAGGTTATGCCTCATTTACTTGTGCTGAACAGTATTCATCCAAGAGACAGTAACCCCTTGAAATGGTCATTTGCATTGTAGTCCACCAGATTATTCTCAGGCTACCCTAGACAGCAGACATAAATACAATGAATGCTGCGGATAGAAATTCAACCATTCTTAGCATTGTTTGCAGAAGTTATGGTTAGAGCAATTTCTTCCTTTGCCCCCTCACTTTTTAATTTTGGAAGGAACCAGCGGGTAAATTTTCAGTAGGGCAGCTCAATGCTTTGTTTTTGTATTACTTTATGACTGTTGTTGTGGTTTCCATTTACATAAATACTTGATTTTGGCAGAGAACCATGAACCAAACAAATTCCCAAATAAAATGGCTTAGACAGGCATTTAAATGCAGTGATTACTCAGTCAAAGGAAATGAAATGCTCAAAAGAGAGCGATAGGTTGATTTGTTTTCATTTGTCTTTAGAAGTTGTTTCTGTTGGTTTAAGTTTATGAAATTTTGATGCTGGCAGAGATCTATGACTCAAACAAATACCCGAAGGTAGTTGAAAAACAGCCATCCAAATGGAGTGAGTACTTAGAAACAGAGGAGAATGAAATGTTTGAAAGAGGGACAGATTCCTGCAATCCTTACAGTACATTGGGTAGAAAAGATGTTTTACAGAGTCAATTCGATGATAAAAAAGTGGAAGAAGATATTCATCCTGACTTCATGTGATGATTGTACATTGCTCACACTTTGCACTTCACAATGCTTATGGTACCAGCAATTCAGGTTCTTTTCAACTCAATTTTCATTTTCAAATCTTAACTTTACACGGCTCACCGAGAACAACAATCCACCTGTTTAATAGCAGATGCTTTTTCTACATTGAGTAATATTGTTTGGCTGTTGATTATTGTTTGGCCAGCATGGGGTGCACCCACTTCTTTAGTCTTTGATTCAAGGCACTTTTGGGATCTTATCTCATGGATTTTAGTGATCATCTGCGCAAATGCCTCTTGGACGTTTGTATTTTCCAGCGCTGATGTCTCCATGAAAATAATGCTGTTTTGCTCTGCAAAGTCCTGCCCTTCTTTTTCACTAACATTCCTCATGTGACCCAAATCTGACTTGTTCCCAACAAGGACAATTACCATGTCAGAACTGCCGAAATTCCTAATCTCTTCTAACCATTTCTTCAGATTATCAAAAGTGGCCCGTCGTGTAATGTCATAGACTAACAAGGCACCAAGAGCACCTCTGTAGTAAGAGCTGGTGATTGCTCTAAACCTGTGGAGGGAATGAATTTGTATGAATTAATTTCCTCAATCAACTTTAACGATCAGTTACAGAGATCTAAATACTCTCAGAATGATCTAGTGTGAGCCAACCACTCAAGTTATGTTAGAATTTTGAGCTTTAATGATTGGAAACTGCCAGCCTTTGGGGCATGATTATTTGGTGTATTAAGCAGCGAGTCGTCTGACAGCTAGCTGCATGGTGGGGCTTGCCCAGCCATGACATTGACTCACCCCAAACTTGTTGTGGTTGCTTCATGCCAGATCTGAAAGATGTAGATATTCATTTTCATCCTCGCAGCAAAAACTGCATGTGATGGATAAGCAACAGAGGCATGTGTACGATCAAGGAAGTGAATCAGGTTTATTCAAAACATATGCTGGTAAGAGAATAATAAATCCTAAATTTGATTTGAGAAACGAATGTGTGGATTTTACCAAATCTTCTAGAACATCCATTTTGCTTAACTAGAATACACATGAATGCCAGCTTCCTGAGTTATAAGCATGATTTTGTCAGTCTGCAGAGATTGGCATTGCACATGCCATACTTCTTTCCTGGAAGATGAAATGGCAATGCTTCATTCTTCATGAATTGCCCCATGAAGCCAAGAGAGAAGGCTTACCTTTCTTGCCCAGCTGTATCCCATATCTGAGCTCTGATGAGCTTATCACCAATGGTTATGTTGCGGTAGGCAAACTCAACTCCGATGGTTGGCTTAGAGTCGAAGCGGAATTGGTTTTGAGCAAGTCTTGAGAGGAGGTTTGACTTACCAACAGCGCCATCACCGATGAGGACCACCTTAAATAGATAGTCCCAAACATCATCGTCTGTGTTTTCCATGGTTTGGCTCGGCACAAAAGAAGGATGTTTATGGCTGCCACATGAATGGTTTTGGTTCGTTTATATGATAGAAGGGTAATGTGGCAGACAAAGTCATTGAAGAAAGACGGAGAGGGTGATGAGTCATAGTCACGGGTGTGATTACCGCAAGAAAGCAAGCTTATTACCTTTGAATTTTGAGCGACCAGTGACAGCGATGAGAATTGCCAAAGACAGATTTATTCCCTTTTTTCCGCGATTGTAGGCTGTAAGGCGCTCATTGCACATTTGTCATCTTCTTCAATTATTGCGCAGCACAACAGGATAGGTTTGCCATGCTCCTCGAATGCCACCTTGGTCCCACAAATCAGAGCCATTCACAAAATTAACACACACCCTCCAACTTGGATTCGTAAGATCGCCTCATGTCCGCTGTTGAAATGCCCGAAGTTTTAATTTATGAGTGTTATTATACATCCAGTAATGGTTACTTTCGTACATGTGCCACCATCCGCTTCTGACTAAGATACCATGATAACTGAGGGCTTTATTTGGTGATGTCATGTATACGAATTTTGGGCCATAATCGGAAGTAAATAAGAATTTTGTATTAGATCGATCATTAGGTAGACTGAATGTCATAAATAAAATATTACAAGCATAATTTCGGTTGGCTTTCTTAATTGGTCAGCATGTAATAGTTAGAAGTCAGAAGAGAATGTAGTGCTGACATAAGAAGATGCCCTCTGATTCTTCTATCCTACGATCCCGGTTGTTGCCTGGTTGGTGATCTGAACGTTGATTAGAGATAAACAAGGAAACCGCTTGATTGGATGTTGCCACTCTGGATTACGCTCCAGTCAATGGATTAATGCTTAAGCTTTGACTTTTTACTACGTTTAAAGGAAGGAACTTGTAATCACAAATATTGCCCTATCCCCGATAGAGGTGTGCATTGATGCATCCCCAGCACATTGGGACTGTGTATTCTGATCGGATTCTGGCAGGTAGGTGATTGTTCAGTATCCTGTCTATGCGAGATCCGAACTCCTAGATTGAATTATCCAAACATGTTGATGGTACTTTGAATTGCCTGTTTATTTTAACCTGAACCATTTTCTGGATTCCTAAACTATAACGACTTCAACAAGTTCTAGAGTCAAAAGCTTTCATTTGCGTTTCCATTCAGGTACGCGGGTTTGAGTAATTAAACATGAAACTAGAGGCAACAAATATGGTCCTCACATTAGAGAGGAAATACTTTGAGATGTGTTCTAGCTAAAGCATTATCACACAAATTAGTGTCAAAATCAAGTTGAGTTCTACCTTTTTTTCTTCAAAGAAGGGGGGTTTTGAACTTGGTGATTTTATCTTTTAAATTTGGTAAGCTTATGAGCATGTGATTGAACTTGCGTCTGTCATGACTCAACATTACGGAAACTGGATAGTTGTTCTGTGCTCGTGTCAGTCTTGCTCAACATTGCTGTCGAGGCCGAGCCTGATGACTACCTGGATCCAAGCCTGCGAGGCATTATAAGATGAGGATTTTCTGATAAAGTGCTGGGCTTCGAATGCTAGCTTGACTAACTCGCTAATTGAGGGTTTGCCTGTGGCCCATGGTCCTCTGTAAATATGTAAAAGAAAGGTAGGCACATTCGTTTAAGCTCAGTGACCGACTGTGAGAGTCACATGCTGTTGCCAAAATCTGTCTACTAATTCTCTGATAGTAACGTCAAAAGGGGTAGTTGATCAAGATCATAAGCACATTCCCCGACAGGGTAAAGAAAGTGAATCTGTTACTGAAAGTCTCTCTAATGTAATAGAAAGATGGTAGGAAAGAGCTTCATTTGAGTCCTACAGGAAATTTTATAACTGTTCTTTTTCAGCATTGCATCTATGTGGGGACTTTATGGGTCTGAAAACAAACCTTGTAATGTGGAGGTAACGTCTAGATGTCTCAAATCCACTCTAGTTGTTGTTTGGAGTGCAAATTGAGTTGGATTACACGAGCTGAAGGTTAACGCAATGTAATCTTAACCTTATTTGTGAAAATTCTAACTCAATATTATTTATATATCAGGTCAAGTTGAGGTCAACCTAACCCTAACTTAAAGTTCTAAAATTCAACTTAGGTTTGGGTTGATATTTCATGTTTACATATATTTTATTTATATATTTTCACCTATTTAATATATTAATCAACTACAATAAATATGGTTGTAAAAGATAGCTTCTGATATATTAATATTAAAAGCAAATATGTAAGGATTAATATGTTAAAGAGAGTTAAGGATGACATTGATAAGAAAGATAGGAGTGGAGGTGAAGCTAGGTTCTAAAATTCGATTCCAAATTTGAATAAGAAGTGGTGAGTTACATTGCAATTTCAAATAATAGGAGGTAGGTTAAAGATTAAGTAGGATTTTTTCAAGTCAGTGAAAATGGGTTGGGTTAAATTAGTTAGGTTGCAACAATATTAACCCAACTCTACCTCAATTTCGAATCAAGTTGTATTTGTCAACCAAACTTAACCTTAGTGAGCAAAACTGGGATGCCAACCCACTTAAAATTTAGGTGGGGATGGTTTGGGTAAACCCAAGTTCCACCTCAAGTTGTTGTAATTATATACATTGAATGCTTCAATAATCTTTGTCATTAAGAATGCATGTTGTTTTGAGAGAGGAAGTTCTATATGTTTCTCCACATTAGTCAACCAAATACAAATTATGTTTGATCTAACTTATTTTTAGAATTTATAAATTATTTTCTTAAAATAAACCTCACCAAAATATAAACCTTATTTATCGTAGGTTGTAAAAAGTACTCTTAGAGATAAGTCATTAGTTCCATTAGCTTATGAGAATTTTCTCCTTGCAAAATATCTAAGGATGTTATGTAATTTCTAATTCAACTATAAAAAGTTTTCGTGCATACAAAACCTTTAATCTTTTAATAGCCTCATACATGTTGATTCTAGATATATAGTTTTAATGACAACAAAACTTGTATATGACTTGAACTCAAGCTAATGACATTTTGCTAAGATTTGAAATAATAGAGAAAACCACAGAGGATGACGAGAAGGACTACAGAGGTCTATCGGGTTTGCTAGAACCATGTTTGCACACATTAGTTCAATAGAAGAGTCTACAGATGATAGTTTCAAGGACACCGAGGTCTTTTTTAACTTGCTATCTCAAAAACTCTTCACAAAGTTCTTCAACAAACAATATATATAATCCCACAAAGTTTTGTAATGGTCTTTGGATAATTGGTCCAATATTATAGCATTGAAACAAAGTTATTGACAGAAGAGAATGTTGAGATACAAAGGTTTATAGAGATCTCTATAATTGTCATATCTCACGGAAGAAGCTACAGTGGAGATTAATAAAGTTCTTTGAGGCCAATTTTACTAATATGGTTTTTCTACAAAGGATGGGTTATGAGATAAAGGTTTGTTGTCATAATAATTAGAAAATCCAAGTGGTGTTCTAATAGCTAATTTTCAACAATCTGCTTCCAAAAAGTTAAAAACCTCTTTGAAACTTATAGATCCAAACTCCATTAAAGAGAAAGAAGATTCTTGAGAGTTTCATGAGCTAAACATGAAGCATTTACAAGAGACCCATTCAAGCTTCCAAGTGCATAAACTCCAAGGTGCCCCATCATTCAAAGAACATCAAGCTACATTAAATCTAACATAAAAGGAGTTTGAAGCATTTCTTATACATTGAGTAATCCTTACCCTTGATCTTATTTTGTGTATAAATCAACTTATCAAGAGGCATTAGATTGTACATTTTTGTATTTGGACATTTGGATTTCTACTACTAAGGAATGGGCATCCTTATAGCAATAGTGTGTTGTAAGAGTTCTTGGTAAGTTTAAAGAAACTAAGTAGTGTAAAGAGTGAGTTTAGAGAAACCATATGATGTAAAAGTTCTTAGTGATCTCTAAAAACCAAGGAAAGTGTGATTCCACATGTGATTAGTAAAACCTAAGATTAGGGATACCTTGGAGAGTGGAGTAGGTGCCTAGGGGACCTGAACTGTTAGGATTATGTGTATGATTTTGATGACATTAAAACTTATCTTTGACTTGATTTATACTAATGATGTTTTTAATTTAGGAAGCTTGAAATGTAGACATATATACTTAGAATATAAGTATATTGTTGGGATATCATTGATGCAAGCATATATACAAGTTGTCTACTTAATATAAGATTAAATGTTATAAGAAAAGAGAAACTATTATAATCCATATTGCCTTCAACCTTGTTTATTATTTCATAATGCTTTGGATCATATGCAGTTGTACTTCATAGCGACATCTTTTTAAAGAGAAATCATTATGATCCATATTGCCTTCAACCTTGTTTATTATTTCATAATGCTTTGGATCATCTGCAGTTGTACTTCATAGCGATATCTTTTTATGCAAGATGAATTGTGCTTGAACGAGCTTTGTTCTTATACAAACATGATGATTTAAAGGATATTCATGTTTCGTAACTTATGCATATTATATGTGGACAATTTATTATGATTTACAATGAAAAATATGATGAAAAATGTCAAATTAACAAAGTGACAAAAGTACAAAGATTTCTAAGTGTAGGACCGTAGCTGCTTGCGCGTACCGCTTGCCAATTTTTCAGACTACCAACTTCTAAGAATTGCCACTAACCCAACAAAGAGGGATTAGAATCCTATAAAAACTTCACTAAGGCTTGGATCTAACCAAATAGGAGATTCTTCTCTAGTAAAGAATTACAACCAAAATTACATTACTCTAAAGTAGGCCATTGTTGGATCGAAGAATTATTTGAGGAAGCATAGGAGGATTGGGTTGGATAGTAGAAGAGATTAAATCATCTAGGGATTTCTATTGTGTCTCTTTACAATATTTTAATGGAGAAGGAGACTTCAATGAAACTAGAAATAGAGAGGGGAGCTAGCACTTGAGGATCGATAGCATGTCAATTGTTCCTTGGATGAGTATTTCATAATGAGTTTTTAATAAGGAAAATTAACCTAATTTATAGCCATTTTTGGCCCTTAGGAATCGAGTGAAGAGGAGGACAAATGTTCCTCTCCTTTATCTTCTTATGTAGCTCCCATGTGGTTTAAATGGGAGAATGAGCTATAATTTTATGTGAAGCACATTGATACAGCAGGCTCAATTTTGGCTAATAGGCTTAGTTTGTGGATGTTTATAACTATCCTCCTTTGCTAAAGGCAATTTTATTAGTGAACAATGAGTGGTCAAAACCCACTTGATCTTTTACTTTAAAGCTTACTTTTTGTTTTATCTTTTATAGCTTAACTTTTTTGACTTTACTTCTCTTCAACATTCTCTCCTAAAGTAGCCTTGATATTACAATCCTCTTATACAATATTGTTGTTTAAGTAATTAAGATGATTTTTTCTAAAAGAATTATTTTCTCCCTGTTAAAAGGTATCGGGTAATGACTTTATCATTAGATAAATGTTTTGCACCTTTTATGTCTTCACAGGCTTCATTTGTCTACCCAAGATGAAATTATATAGACTCCTTGTATATTTTGTGGCTTTATGGGTTAATATCTTTAACTTCCATTGGTAGCTGGTGATAGTGGTGTCGCTACTTTCCAAAGTGACGTATGATCTTCTAGTAAGATATTTGTTGTATATGTTGTAGGATTTACTATTTTTGGATGATTATCTTCTCAAAATGAGTGTACTAAGTTGGCTTAAGAAAAGGACATGTATTTAGGCTTAATAAAGTCTAAGATATTTTTTCCTCTCCTCTTTTGTACTTTGCCTCTCTCTCTCTCTCTCTCTCTCTCTCTTCTGCTTTCTTTCACTCTTTCTTTATCATTTTCCCTTCTTTGTCTCTCTATCTTCTGTATTTTTGTATATGCTCTCTTTTTGTGTTTTCTTCCCTTTTCTCTCTTCCTTTTCTATATATATTTTCTATCTAGAGTGAAAGATTAATTATTGTTGAATAGATACCCTGTATATTTTGCAGCCATAAAGGCTTGTCCATTTGGTAGTTCAGCTTCTACTTTGTCAAGATTTTTTGCCTAGATATTGTTTGGAATAATAATGATGATGCCTCGTTTAAGGTGACATGTTGACTAATTTTGGATAAATGCCTTACATATTTTGTAGTTTTATAGGCTTATCTACTCGTTTTGAGCTTGACTTAGTCAAGATGTACTTATTGAGTACTATTTGGGAGGGTGTTATACATGCCCCTATTTAAGGTAACATGTTAACTGAAGCTAGATGGATGTCTTATGCATTTTGTGAATTTATAGGCTACTTTGTCTAGTTAAGCTTTACTTTGTCAAAGCTTTTAGATTGTTTGGTCTAAGGGTTGTCCAAAGTGTTTATAATGATGCCTTATTTAGATGGTATGTTGTCTAATGTTGGATAAATGCCCCATGCATTATACAACTTTATAAGCTAATCTAATTTTGGTTGAGTTTGACTTTGTTAAAACTTATTGATTGATTGGCTAGAGTGGAAATGTACGAATGTTATTGCGCATGAATTTGTTAAGGCATATTGATTGACGACCAGAATGGAGACATATAAATGTCCATGTTCTTCACTTTGTCAAGGTTTGTTGCTGTAGGTGGTATTATGGTTTCCAAAGAAGAGATTGAACTTGGAGTAAATGGCAATACAAGGGCTTTATTTGAAAGGGATATCCTTGATATGGGTGGTAATGATGCTTGTATCTTGCTTACATAAACTTCGTCACCTATTTTTCCTTTTCTGCAATCTTGATTGGAGGACCCCTTTTGTAGTGATACTTTTATTTTTCTTTTGTTGCTTTATTGTTTGGAATGGTGAATTTTAGCTTCCTCTTAATCATTTCTATAGGATCATATATCAATTGGGACAAGAGATACCCGTGATGATCATGATATATTAAAGCTTAATGAATGTTCTGATATAGTTGAAAACCATGTTCTTTTTTTTTCCTCAACTAATGCATTATGGCTTGAACATCTTAGTATAATTAGAAACTATATTCCTTTTTCTAATTGTCATTCAATGCATTGTAACTTTAGAGGAGAGTTATGACTTACTACATAATTTTTGAATATGCTTTTGTAGGATATTTAATCTTGATAGATGATTTGCTATAGAGATTATTATATTATCTCCTAGATTATTTCTCCTTCCTAAATCGAGCTTGTCTTGTGGCCTTTTAGACATGATTCCAAATTATGTCACCATCTTCCATATTTTGTGATTTCTGCCTTTTCAGATTTGAACTCTACTATCTTTCAATTAAATGTCTTTATAATCCATCTTTTTTCTAAAGGATATCTTATAATATGCTTTAATTATTTATTTAGTTTCCTTTTCTTCTCATTTTTTTCAAAGTAGGTTTTCTTTCTTTAACCATAGATGTGTTAACTTTTGACTTGAGCATGAGCTAAGAGATTGTCATTGGTAGTGGGTTCAAGCTATTAGGATGAGGGGGCTTCTCTTCATGTATCTCCCTTCAAATTTTAGAAATTGAGCAAATAGAGAGTTTGACTACTTCTGCTTTCTACTCTCCCAGAGTGGGTATTTCTTCCTCCTTTCTAGTAGCTAGCAACAACATTCCTTAAGATTTATAAGGAGGACTTACCAAAAGTAGATAATAAAGTTGCAAATGCTTTATCAAAGGAAACGGCGGGGGGGGGGGGGGGGGGGGGGGGGGCGGGGGGGG
>JAYJMB010085318.1:0-21132 GCA_036873735.1 Pouteria campechiana | reverse complement strand
ATTTACATGTGCCAAACATGAGGACCAGATTGGATTTTGAAAATCAAAGATAAGTGCATGTGTATAGAATTAAGTGGTGCATGGACTACTAAAAAAATCAATATAAATGTCAATGTAATTACTATCCTCATCTTCTCCCAATGTGAAAACATTTTCCCACCCATGCCTCTTCAATGTGGGTCCCTCGCCTTTCCATCATACCAACTTGCAAATTTAGTGAATTTTGCTTCAAAGGATCACTAGTAAATGTTAATTCAAGTGGTTAGCAGCTCTAGTTCCCAATTTCTTATGGATTAAATGAGTGACAGCCCCTCAAATTTGAATATTGGTTGCTGATTAGTGGGACCTACTATAGGAGCATGAAGATTAAGGTAAGTTTTTAATCTACTTTACATGTTAATGATGTTTAGGAAGAAAATTCATGCAAAATCATGTGGAAAAATACCCTAAATCATTAGGGTTGCTGGAAATTTTAAAAGGGGATATGGGGTTGTAATTAAAGTATTTGATACATGATTAATGACTGATTAAAATTAGTTAGTAATTATTAATTAAGTGTACAACTAGTTCCACATTAATGTTATTTTTTTAATGAAGTTTAATGCAAATTTTCCCACTAATTAGGCTGTAAATTTGGAAAGAGATTAAAGCATCTTTAGGGGTGTAAATTATAGTGTAAGGTTTTTGTAAATTTCTCAATTAATTAAGGCAAGCCGGTAGTTGTTTTAAGTTTAATTTGATTCCTTTAAATGATTGCAATTTGGGCACTTGTAATCTGAAATTTTTGTACATGAGTTACGGAATTCTAAACATGCATTATCAACTCCATGCAACCATAATCAATGTGTTGTATTAGCATGCATTAATTGCATTGAAAATAATAGAAAAAATCAAATAGAATTCAGATGAACAGTGCACTGACAAAATGCATTACCAAGTACCCCTCTTGAGGTTGATTAAAAACTAATTTATTGATGTTATTTTAAAAAATAAAAATATTTGGTTAAAGTAGATATAACCAAATATCAGCATACCAAATTTCATAAACAATTAAACTGTTTGACCCTCAAAAAAATATGAACATTAAATGCCCTGAAAATGAGATGGTGATAACATCCCACCCTTTTGAAATTTTGTTTTATTTTAATCTTCTCATTTTGACTTATTTTAAGCTGAAATTTTTATAAAAATTCTATTATATTATAGTGAATTGATGAAAACATTTTGAGGGGCAAAAGAGATGTAGAATTTTTTCTAACATTTTTACTTTATATTTTCATATTTTATTTCTTAAATTGCTCAATTTACATTATTTTGATTTGAAATTTGGATCGAATATTTTTCATATTATTGGTAATCAAAAAATATTTGAAGTTAAAAAGAGATGAATACACTAGGAAATGAGGATTTTATTTTAAGATTTTTTTATATGTATTTTATGCCGCGGGAGTGCTATTACTTTTGGTTTTGGTGCGTGGTTGGTGCGGAACCTAGTGTAGCTCATATATGTATTTTATAATGGCCGTGGTACCAATCTGTGTCCAACATGTAGCCAGGAGTGGCCTGGTTGGTCAGTGTGTGGTTATGTGGGCAACTGGCGTGGCTGGGCATTGATTGCTATAATTGGCCTGAGTAGCTTGTATAGGCATGTTTATGGAGAACTGATACTCTTGTGAGGCAATAAGGGCGAGGTGAGGCAATGAGGGTGAGGTGCCACTGGATACAGTAGTATGGCTGTGTGGGCTTGGCAGGCTTTTAATTGCAAGTGCCAGGATAGCCGTGGATTGGCTAACTAATTGACTGTGACATCATGCATATGGCATGACATGTTTTGCCGGTTTGCATTTTATTATAATATTTATAGTCATATTTTTTCGTTTACTTGCTTATTGAGTTTTGCCCAAACTCACACTTTCATTTAAATTTTTAGCTAACAGGCCAGAGGATGGAGCCCAACAGAGTGTTAGGTCTCATGATGGGGCTAGGCCGTGACACCATTAGAGGCTTTACTCCTTTTCATGATGTATAATAATATATATTATTGGATGAATTTTGGATGTATATTAGACATATATCATTATTTAGTTGTACAACATGTCATTTTATAGTGCGAGTGTATATGATTTGACAGCTAGGGTACTGTGTACCTTGATCTTGGTCTATGGGTATTGTGGTGATATATGTTGTGGAGGTGACAGTTATATAGTTTGTGTAGGAAATGGTAGAGCCTAGAGACAACCATATTATATTTATATATTTAAGGGTATTTGTTATGTAATTATTATGGTTTAGAATGTTGTATACAGGATAACGGTGGTAAATCAGGAGAGACTCTGCCAAAATTTTCTTTGAATTTATCACTAGTGATGCTCCAGGGAGGAGGAGCGTTACAACTTATCAATCAAATATATATCAAGTTTGGCAAACTTATCTCCTTTGTCAGTTCCTTTTTCAATTTTTACATTTGAGCTCATAATTTTTCATGCCAATATTGACTTTTCATTCAGCACTTGTTGATTTGATACCACTCATTAATTTTTCTTTAGCTTGAAGTTATAGGCTAAGAAGATGGTTTTGATTCCCCATCATTCTTTTTCTTCTATACACTTATTTCAAGCTTTTCCTGCATACACTTAAGAGGATTCTTGCACTTTTTCTTCATTTGAAAATTCAAAATAGATGTAAACTTTGTGCAATAATTTAATCAGTGTAATTTTCACTTTTACTCATGATAGTTTGCAGTGACAAGACATGCCATTAAATTAAAGCAGATTCTTTAAATAACTATAAACCAGGACAAATACTTAGCTTTAATCATAGCCAACTTTAAATTCTTTGATCTAACATATTTATGAATTACATCATGAAGATGAATAACAAGTATAAAAAAAGGAATAAAAATGAAACAAAAAGATTTATCATTGATGGAATGAATAAAATAATTTTCATTTTTATTTGATGTCCTTAATTTATTACACTTACATGTGTATACATCAGAAAATTGCATGTAGGTGGTTTATGACCCAATTTTTATATCCCAGAAGGACTTTGGACTAGGTGATCTCTGTCGTGTTTAGACCTGAAAGAGACTAGAAGAAAATAGGTAACTTAGGTTTAGTTTAGGTTTCTCACATTGCCCATAAGAAGTTTAGGAAGAGTGGGCCAAGTTGACTAAGTTTTGGTCAACTTTCTCACATTGCCCATGAGAAACTTGAGAAGAGTGAGCCAGGTTAACTGGGTTTTGGTTATTTGATATGATTTTGCTAAGGTTTTGCTCGGTGACTCAGTCCTAGCTTAGGTTTTTTGAATGACTGGGTGAGTGATGTTTGCTAAGGTTTGACCCAGTGAGTTATAACTTAGTGACTCGGTCCTAACTTAGGCTTGTTGGATGACTTGGTGAATGATATTTGCTACGGTTTGATTTGGTGGGTTATGACTCAGTGACTTAGTCCTAACTTAGGCTTTTTGAATGGTTGAATAACTGATGCTTGCTAAGGTTTGACCTAGTGAGTCATGACTCAATGACTCAGTCCTAACTTAGGCTTTTTGAATGGCTGGGTGAGTGATGTTTGCTAAGGTTTGACTAAGTGAGTCATGACTCAATAACTCGGTCCTAAGTTATGCTTTTTGGATGACTGGGTGAATGATTTTTGCTACGGTTTGACTTAGTGAGTCATGACTCAATGACTCGTCCTAACTTAAGCTTTTTAAGTGAATGGATGGGTAGTGTTTTCCAATATCCCATGAAAAACTAGAAGTGGAAGATCTCTACTTTTAGCCTATAAGAGACCGTAGAGCCGGGTTACATGGATTAAGCCTAATTATACTTTTGAGTTAATTAAGCCTAATCATGATTAATATTAATGATAATGATTAGTGCTAATGACAATCCCTAATTAGCTTTAAGATAATGGGTATGGTACATGTCATCATCTTCCTAATTTATGAGGCATTTTCAGAATAGCTTTGCCATTTGCAAAGTTTAATTAAGGTTTAAATAATTTAATTATACTTTTAATTATTCAAACCGACAGCATCTTGTTATTCATTAATCATGTGGGGCCCACCATTAACACAACATGGGTGGGACCCATGTACCATGGTGGGGCCATGGTAGAGTGCCCTAAGGCACTAAGAGAAATATCTAGTAGGTTAAAAGCCTCTAGCGTTAGGGGAGGCACCTAACCAGTGAAAAGTCCTCAAAGCCTTCCATCTAAGAAAATTTTCTATCCCACGAGAGAGAGGGATGAGGTATTTATAGGCTTGGAGATCCTGCTTGCACTACTTGGGAGTGATTTGCAAAATTTTCACTTTTACTACTTGGGTGTTGTTTGCAATTTTCCCACCTCCTCTGCTTTGTAGAGGAATCGAAGAACAATTGAAGCTTTTACCTTCACCTCCTCTAGTAAGTAGAGGAATCAAAGACCAAATGATATTTTGCCTTTGCCTCCTCTAGTTGGTAGTGCAATCAAAAGCCAAATGATGTTTTGCCTCTGTCTTCTCTAATTGGTAGCGCAATTAAAGGCCAAATGATAGTTTACCTTTACCTCCTCTAGTTGGTAGCGTAATCAAAGGCCAAATGATATTTTGCCTTTGGCTCCTCTAGTTGGTAGCACAATCAAAGGCGAAATGATATTTTGCCTTTGGCTCCTCTAGTTGGTAGCACAATCAATGGCCAAATGATGTTTTGCCTTTGCCTCCTCTAGTTGTTAGTGCAATTAAGGCTACAAATCGGGGTGGGTCAACCGAACCCGCGTCTAACCCAACCCTATTTGGCACTGGGTCAAGATAGTTTATTTGACTTGCGGGGTTGGTTTATTTGTAAATTTTGACCCAAATTGAAAATTCGGGTCAAGACAGGTTAAGTTGGTAAAAAATCGAATTGATTTGACCCAACCCACACTAATAATACATATATATAACCCTATGCCTCTCCCACCATCCATGCATAGCTTTAATCATATTGCACATTTGCCTATGCCTCGATCTGATGAACTGAGAAGCTCCATCTCTGTCTCCCTACATTTGCTTATACCATCGCATGGAACCGTCTCCCTTAAAACCCCCCATCTTTTTCTCCCCTTTGGGTTTCTCTTTGCGCTGCAGTGACTGGAGTCCAATCGTCCTTCCTTCTATCCCTTGTAACCTCTTGAACAGGCTTAACCCCAGGTCCCTTGTTTTGCTCATCTGCTGTCGGGTGAACAGGCTTTGCTGCATACACTCATTTACTATAGTGTCAGTGACTCATCTTTCTTCCTGCATCCCCATCCTCGGTCCCCTATTTTGCTATTGTTGGCGATGCCCATCTTGCCAGCAACTCATCTGCTATGGGCAACCAAAGTCATCAGGGCATCCACTCATTAGCTATTGGTAACTCATCTCACTCATAGGGATGAGGTATTGTACTTTCAGTAATTGCAATTTATCTATTAAGTTGTAATTTACATGAGGTATTACATTAGATACATGAGGTATTGCATTACATTTTTAGTAACTACAATTTATCTATAAAGTTATTATTTACAGGATTTGAGTTATCATCCATGTTATTTTCAAGCCAACAACTTGAACATGACCTTAGGCAAAGTGTCTTAACATGATTTGTTGCTATAATTTCACTCACTTTGGATTCAGTTAGGTGCAAACATGAGGTTGTTAATATAGTATTTCTAAAAGATGATAAAATTTTCAGGATACCTTTCATAAATTTGCTGACCTGTCCTGAATTATTGACCCGAATTTAACTTAGATTCAACCCACATTGTGAAAGATAGGATTAGGGTTGGGACAAGGTCAAACTGACCCACCATATATGTAGGGTTGGGTAAGAATTTTTATATATAGTGTTACGATTGGACCACTCTAACTCGGTATAAACTTACTCGATTTGCACCCCTAAGTGCAATCAAAGGCCAAATGATATTTTACCTTCATGTCCTCTAGTTGGTAGCACAATCAAAGGCCAAATGATGTTTTGCCTTTGCCTCCTCTAATTGGTAATGTAATCAAAGGCCAAATGATGTTTTGCCTTTTCCCCCTCTAGTAGGTAGCATAATCGAAGAAAATTGAGGTTTTGCCTTTTTCTCCTCTACTTGGTACCGCAATGAAAGGCTAATTGAGGACTTGTCTTTTTCTCCTTTAGTAGGTAGAGAAATCAAAGGCCAACTTACCTAGGATGGAATTTTGTGATTTTTTCAACTCCAACTTTAATATTTTTGGCATGCATTTTTCAATAATAATAATATAATTGGGAATACCACTTTACTGAAACACTTAACAATTTGGTAAAATTACCAAATTGCATGTGAATATTCCATGTATTAAGAATCCATGCATAAATCTTGTCTAGGAATTTCAGCGCCATGCACATTATCTGATTGAATTTTCATTGCCTTTGTGGCTATTTGGGTAAACCCTGTCATTTCGATTGACTCCAAATTTTTTGACCATCCACTAAAAATTTTGTTTACTTGAACACGTAACATGCTGCAAGATTAGATTCCCATTGGTGCCTTATAATTGGATTTTCAACAATTCATGTTGTCACGTTAGTGATCTTGGGTGAGTCTCATGCCAAAATTGAATAGCATTAGGACCTTCTTGCTATTTGGTCTCATCCTAAGGAAGCTTAAGAGGGAGGGTGTGAATTGAACTTTTAAAATATTTGCCAATATAAAATCAAGGTGTTGTAATAATTAAGAAATGAATCATGCAACACAAAGCACACATATATTTTATAGAGGTTTGGCCCACAGTACGACACTTACTCCTCTCTCTGAGTCAGCTTCACTTACGGTACTCAGGTTCCACCAATCACCAGTTGGTTATCCCGAGCTTACCAACAAACTCTTACATAGGTTGGTTTTTTAGAAGCTCACCAACAAACTTATATGCAAGTTGGTTTTCAAAGATCTCTAACAAACTTATATATAAGTTGGTTTTCACAGCTCACCAATAAACCTATACACAGTTGGTATCCAAAGCTGACTAACAAACTTATACAAGATCAGCAAGCCCCTTGCTTGCTATCCCAATCGATGAGAAATGTACAATAATAAATGTCTCTTACATAGGCTAAGTTTGTACTCAATTAACTGTAGTAGAAATAAAATGTATAATAATAAATACAGAGAATTTCAAACTCCCTTGAGGTGTTGTAAAGAATAAGCTTTGAATGCAGATATCTTTTTGGCGCTGTAGAGTTAGAAGAAAATATGATGTTTAGGAGTAAATGTTATTGTTTTTCTTTTTTATTTTTCTCAATGACTTCTTGTAACTTATTAGAGTGACCTTTCTTTACTCTTTTATATCTGATTTTGAATTCCACACGTTGAAGAAGATGGCTCTCATTTAATGTGAGCAAATTGATAGTATTTTCTATCCATTAGTGCTCTCTTGTGGGTTTTCATGTCTAAGATCTGTTAAGCCATGTCTGATTCCAGTTTTCATGTCTAGAGTTAAGTTTTTAGACTCTTTTAGCTTGAAACTGACTATTTGGCCATGTATTGAGATGAATTGTCATGTCTAGAGTTGAATTATCATGTCCAGAATTAAAATTTCAGACTTGGACTGGTGCTTGGCTTCCAACTGACTTCTTTCTTCTATGTCTAGAAATGATTTGCCATGGTTGGATTTGAGTGGCCATGTCTGAAATTATTATTTCAAACTTGGATGAATCATTTATCTTGCAACACCATGTTCGGTCATGTGTTAAACTGAATCGCCATGTCTAAAAATAATCTCTATGTCTATAGTTAAGATTTCAGACTTGGACTGGTGCTAGTTGCATTTTGTCGCATGACTTTGTTGAACATTGTATCTCGCTTGATTTTGATGATGAACATTTTTAACTAAGTTTTGATGATGACCAAAGACATGAGTGAAATATTAAGGTACTAACAATTTGTTCTCAAGCATATTGCAAAAATATTATCCCATACTTAACTTGAGAATAATCCTCATGATGATCAAAGGAAGAAACCAAGTTAATACTCATAAAAAAAAAGTATAAAAATTTCGTATATACTTAAAATAAAAAAATAGAGATCTTAAAGTCTTCAAAGCATACTTCAGAGCCAACAAGAATGTCTTCGAAGACATTAAGATGTGCTTTGGAGTTAATTAGAAAGCTTCAGAGTCAGCTCAAGACAAGCTTCAGAATCATCATAACGTGCTTTGGAGTCATCATAAGCATACTTTGGAGTCAACATATAAGCTTCAAAATCATCATAGCATAGCAAGCTTTGAAAATAAAAGACAAGTTTCAGAGTTGTCATCGCACACTTCGGAGCAAACAGGAAAGCTTTAGAATCATCACAGTATGCTTCAGAGTTGTTATGGAAGTTTCGGAGATGCCACTGTACACTTCAGAATCAACAAAAATACTTTAGAATTAATCAAGTAAGCTTCAGAGTTATGAAGATACACTTCAGAGTTAATCAGAGATGTTTTGGAGTAAATTAGATATGCTTCAGAGTTACAAAGACATGCTTCAGAATCATGGAGTTATGCTTCGTAATCAATTAAACCTACTTCAAAGATATCAAAATATGCTTTGAAGTTAGCAAGCAATCTTCAGAGTCAGCAATCGTATCTTGGAGTCTTCCAAAACTTACTTTGGAGTCAACAAATAAACTTCAGAGTCGTTGAACAGTACTTTAGAGTGACGAAGCATCAAAAGTTTAGAAAATTTGAACTCTTCTTTGCAAAGTTCCATCGCAATTAAGAAGATTTATGGTCATTTTAGAGAATTAATTAGAGTATCTGAAATCATTCAAAGGAGATGGTTGTTCACTCATCACTTTGGAGTAATCGAAGAAGATGCTTTGGAGTATTCAAGAAAAGTCAGCGACAAAGTTGTAGACTAATACCAGACTGCTACAAAGTCAGACGTGAGACAAAATATAAGGTGAAGAAAAATATTTTTGAATGTTTGAAAGTCTACCACAATCAGCAATGGAGAAATCTCTTTCAACCTATAAAAGAGGCGTTTAGATGCAAAAAAAAAAAATATACATAACATTTTGAATATACGAAAGTCTATATGTATATATAGAACATATATATATATATATATAGAATAAAGAAGCTAAAGTTTTGAGCATTCAAAATCTTTCTTCAAAGTTCAACTCCAACGGCTACAATTCCATCAAAGCTCTCAAAGTCTAAATTGCTTCTCAATTAAGGAGTTTGAATCTTTTACTCATATTGCTTATTCATTTACTTAAACTTTTGAATTTATGTACAAGTCTACCTAAATAAGAGGAGTTAATCTATACACTTCTTTTTAGTATTTGGTAACACGAGTAGAATACTTGGTGTTTATGTATTGAAATAAGCAAGTAGGGAACTTGCTGAAAGGATACAAGTTCATTGGTGAGCTTTGAGAACTAACAAGTTGTAAAAGTTTCTGATTAGCTTGGAAAACCAATAAGTTAGTTGATAAGCTTATGGAAAAATCAATGTGTATTTGATCAGGTTGATCAAGGTGTTACTAGAATCTGAGATTAGTAGAGGAAACTGACTCAGAGAAGTAGAGTAGGAACCCAGGAAGTGCCGAACCACGATAAAATTCTTGTGTTGTGCAGTATGCAATCTATTCTACTTATTCATTCAGGATTTTTATCATTTGATTTGGCCAAAAGTTTTAAAAGCTCAATTCAACCCCCTCCTCTTGAGCTACCATTGTGCTTCACTAGTTAAAGCTTGATTACCAATATATTAACTTGTGAAGAGATTCAAATGGTCGGTATGTTCCACAATACATCTGCTTAAGGAAAATTCACTTCCAGACCTCCTTTATTTGATGGAACCAATTATGGGTATTGAAAAATGAGAATGCAAAATTTTTTGATTGCCACAAATAACTAGTTATGACTTGTAGTGAAAAATGGAAAGAATGTTACTAACATTGAAGACAAATATACTCCAAAAGATATACAAATAGTAGAACATGATTCTAAGGCAAAGAACTGCCTCTACTGTGCACTAACTTCTTTTGAGTTTGAAAAGATTTCTGCATATAATTTAGCTAAGGAAATCTGGAACAAACTTAAGGCAGCACATGAAGGTACAAATTAGGTAAAAGAAACTAAAATAAATCTTCTAGTGCAGGAATATGAGGCCTTCTCTATGAAGGAATCACAAAATATTTATGAATTGTTTGGAAGATTTCAGAAAATCACCAATAGCTTAAAGAACTTAGGGGAAAAATATGAAGAGTCAAAGCTAGTAAAGAAAATCTTGAGATCTTTGCCTAGACAATGGAGGCCTAAAGTGACTGCTATATAGGAAGCAAAAGATCTAACAAAGGTGATAGTAGAAGAACTTATGGGATCACTCATGACCCATGAAGTCCTGATGAAATAAAAAGCTCTTGATGAAGTCAAAGGCAAGAAACAATAGCTTTAAAAGCAAAATTAGAAAATGAAGAATCTTTAGAAGAAGCCTCAACTAGTGAAGATGATGAGGATATAATAATGATAACCAGAAGATTCAGAAATAGGACCAAGAAGAAAAGATTCGGTAACAAATCTAAGAACTTCAAAAGTAAAGACAAGAAAAAGGAATTTCCAATCTGTTACAATTGTAGCAAGCCTGGGCATATAAAATTTGGCTGCCCAGAATTAGACAAAAAGCAAGGAGGCAAGAAGAAAAGGTATAACTCTTACTTTGACAAAAAGAATATTTCTAATACAAGAAATTTGGAAAGAAGAAGAAAGCTATGACTACATGAGAAATGTTAGAAAACATGATGTAAGAAAGCTTGAGTGAAGAAGAAGAATAAAACGAATCTCAATTCAGCTCACTCAGCTCCAAAGAAAAAGCTTAGGAAGAGCATCATATAGGAATAAGCTTTATGACCATCCACAATGATGAGGTAAATTCGAAACCTGAAATTTTTGATATTGAAGAATTACTAGAAGAACTGCATTCAGATTACAAAACATTAAAAGCTAAACACAAGAAAAATAAAAGAGAACTTGAAAGAACTATTAATGAATGCTCCAAATTAAGATAAGAAAATACATTACTCAAAATTGATCATAATATAAATATAGAACTTGAGCAAATCAAAGCAGAAAATCATGCTTTTTGATGGACCTTAACTACTATCTTATTTAAACTTAAAACAAGGAAAGACATAGGAAACCAAAGAAAGAAAAATTACATACAAAAGAAAATTAGAACCCAAATAGAATATGATTTGGATTCATAAAATAGTTTCTAAAGTTGTAAATGCAATGATATATCTAGAAAATAAATTAGTAGTATCTAAAAAATAATGGGTACCAAAATATTCTGCTAATAACCTACCTGGACTCTTTCCTAAATGGGTACCAAAAGTTATAACTTAATTTTATTACTGCAGGTGTGTTGGAGAGCCATAGAGAATAGCAAGTGGTGCATTAATAGTGGTTGCTCAAGACACATGATAGGTGAAAGGGAGCTATTCACAAAACTAAAAACTAAAAATGGAGGAACAATTACCTTTGGGGATAATGAAAAAGGTAGAATGGTTGGAATTGGTAAAATTGGCCAACCCCTCTCTATTACGATTTCAAATGTTTTACTAGTAAAAGGATTAAAACACAATCTTTTAAGTGTAAGTCAATTTTGTGATAATGGTTACAAAGTTGCATTTGAATCTCATACTTGTTCAATATTAGATAGTTCAAATTTAGTTTTAGTACTTGGAAAAAGATGTGGAAATGTATATTTAGTAGATTTAAATGATATTCAAGTCAAATGTCTTATTGTAAATAACAATGAGCTTATGTTGTATAATAGAAGGCTAAGACATGCCAACAAAAATCTGATTGAAAGATTATATAACAATGACCTAGTTGTTGGCTTACCAAAACTCAAATTTGACCATGAGTTGTGTGATGCTTGTATGAAAGGTAAGCAAGTACAAGAATCATTCAAGTCAAGCAAAGAAGTATACACAACCAAACCCCTTCAATTGCTACATATGGATTTAGTTGGACCAACAAGAATAAGAAGCCTTGGAGGGAAACATTATGCATATGTGATTGTAGATGACTTTAGTAGATTCACCTAGGTAATTTTTCTAACATCCAAAGATAAAGTTTTTTCATTCTTTGAGGTATTTTCTAAATGCATATAGAATGAACAAAGCTCTCATATAGTTTCCATAAGGAGTGATCATGGTGGAGAGTTTGAAAATCATAGATTCACTGATTTTTGTGAAAACAATAGAATTCTTCAAACTTTCTCTACACCAAGAACACTTTAATAAAATAAAGTAGCTGAAAGGAAAAACAGATCATTACAAGAGATGACAAGGACAATGTTGAGTGAATACAGCCACCCATGGTATTTTTGGGCTGAAGCAATGAACACGGCATGTTATATTATTAACAGAATCTTTGCTAGATCTATACTTAATAAAACTCCATTTGAATTATATTATAAGAAGAAACCAAATATTTCATATTTTCATATTTTTGGTTATAAGTGCTTTATTCTTAATAATGATAAAGAAAATCATGGTAAATTTGAAAACAAATCTGATGAAGGCATTTTCCTTGGTTATTCCATTGTTAGTAAGGCATTTAGAGTCTACAACCTGAAAAATAAAATTGTAGAGGAATTTATTAACGTAAAGTTTGATGAAAATACTAATTCCTATAGGAGGATAAGTGATTTTGATGATGAGATAGGAGAACTAACAAAATTAGTTGAGAAAATAAAAATACAAGACAAAGAAAGCAAAAATTCCTAATCAGAAACACAGATGGATGAAGAAACGAATGATGGACCATCCATCAATGAGATAAACAATGAAGGTAATAATACTTTTTTTAAAGATTGGAGATTTATGCATGATCACCTTGAAATTTAGATAATTGGTGATGTATATGATAAAGTCAAAACTAGATCTTCTTATGACCAAATATGTAGCAATTTTGCTTTTATTTCTCAATTAGAACCAACTTGCATAGAACAAGCTTTAGAAGATGAAAATTGGATTTCAGCTATGCAAGAAGAATTAGACCAATTCACAAGAAATAATGTGCAGATTATTGTTCCAAGACCAAATCATCAAACTGCTATAGGAACTAAATAGGTCTTTAGGAACAAATTAGATGAATCTGGAATTGTAGTATAAAATAAAATAAGATTAGTAGCAAAAGGTTACTGTCAGGAGGAAGGTATTGATTTTGAAGAATCATATGCTCCTGTTGCAAGAATTATAGCCATTAGAATGCTCCTTGCATTTGCATCCTATATGAACTTCAAGTTATATCAGATGGATGTAAAGAGTGCATTCTTAAATGGATTTATTAATGTAGAGGTTTATGTAGAAGAACCACCTGGGTTTGAAGATCCTCATAACCCTAATCATGTATTTAAACTAAAGAAAGCCCTCTATGGTTTAAAATAAGCTCCTAGAGCCTGGAATGAAAGGTTAAGCAAATTTCTCATTGAGAAAGGTTTTTCAAAAGGCAAAGTTGACACTGCTTTCTTCATTAAACATGCAATGAAAGATATTCTTATAGTTCAAGTTTATGTTGATGATATAGTATTTGGTCAAACTAATGAAAATCTTTGTAAAAAATTTTCCTAGACAATGCAAGGAGAATTTAAAATGAGCTTGATGGGCAAACTCAACTTCTTTTTGGGACTGCAAATTAAGCAAATGAAAGAAGGAATTTTCATTCACCAAGCCAAATACACAAAAGAACTACTAAAGAAGTTCAACATTGAAGATGAGAAAAGGTATGGAATGCTAATGAGTACATAAATAAAAATGGACAAAGATGAAAAAGGTAAGTCTATTTGCCAAAAACTTAATATGAGCATGATAGGATCTCTGCTATATTTAACTACTAGTAGACCTAACATAATGTTTAGTGTATGCATGTGTGTTAGATTCTAATCAGATCCAAAGAGTCATATCTTGTTGCTGTAAAAAGAATATGTAGATATCTTTTAGATACACCCAATCCTAGATTATGGATTCCAAAAGGTTCATATTTTAATTTAATAGATTATTCATATGCAGATTTTGCTAGATATAAAGTAGATAGAAAAGGTACCTTAGGATTTTTCTAATTTCTAGGAAGCATGATTATTTCATGGTTTTCTAAGAAACAAACATCGGTAGCATTATCAATTGTTGAGGTGAATATGTAACAACAGGCAGTTGCTGTGCACTGATCTTATGGATGAAACAACAATTAAATAATTTTGACTTTAACTTTGTTGATATACCTATCAGATGTGACAACACTAGTGCTATAAATCTGACCAAGAATCTAGTTCTACATTCTAGAACTAAGCATATAGAAATCAAGTATTATTTTATTAGGGACCATATTCAAAACTATGACATTTACTTAGAATTTGTCCCAACAGAAAATCAGTTAGGAGATGTTTTTATAAAATCACTTCCAAAAGAAAGATTTAACATGATAAGAAGAGAACTAAGCATTCTAGATCTAAATGCATAAAATGCTTAGTTTATCAAATAAATTAGCCATTTTATGTTCTCATCTGTGTAAAACATTAAATGAAATACATTATAATCTTTCATTTTCCAAGAAATGTAATAATGCATATTTAATTATCTATCTTGGTAATGATTACTAAATGAGTGTGTATTAATGGGTAAAAAGGATAATTAATATGTAAAACTTAAAATCCAAACCAAAAAAGAAAAAAATTATTAAATTTCAGAGTTAAGTCAAATTTTATACTTCATAGCCTCCGAAGTTAACTTCGTAGCCTCTTAAGGCCTAAGAAAAAGCCTTCGAAGTAATAATTGGAGCATCTAAAAATTCCTAATTGAATCATTGCCTCCGAAGGACCTCTTTCAAAGCATCCAAAGCGAAAACAAATTAGTGTTTTGGAGTAATTTTAAACCAAATAGTAAAATCTGAAAGCACTTAATCCATTTAAGTGCTTGAAACCTCTCCAAAAACCTAAACTCTTCTTCTCGAAACTCTCGATACCTTCCTTTCAGAGAAGACTCTTCATCTTCTCGCTCTTTTTGAATCTATATCTCAACTTTCTTCATCTCTCTTCCTGCCTTCTCCAACATCTCATCCAAAAACTCCCATTTCCATTCAAAACCCTAGCTGTCTTTGTCGAAATGGGGAGAACCAAAGGAGAAGAAACCAAAAGAAAGGAAAGAGATGATTCTCCATAAAGAAGATGAACCAAAAAGGCCAGACAAGAAGTTGATACACTTGAGGTAATCTTTCTAAACAATTCATCTGATTACTCCAGATTTTTAGAAAGATATGAGGATAGAAGAATAGTAAAAAAATCTTTAATTTTGAAGCCTTTGGTGTGCAATTAGAAGTATCTGAATGGTTAAGATACCATGGTTGGAATGAATATGTAAGTTACAGAGATAATCTATATCCTAGACTTATAAGGACACTTATTTGTAATCTCATCACAAGGACAGAAAAATTATGGATAGGAGAAATAAAGATTGAACTATCCACAAGAGTTTAAGAAATTGTTTCAATCTCTTTGAAGAAGAAGAAGAGATAGTATGGCCTTCCAGAGCAAAACTATTCTCTGATTTAGTAGAAACAGAAATAAATGAGAAAGGAAATTATCTTCATGCTAGTCATCTGATTGTGAATCTTAAGCTAGCATATCTTATTATTATGAACAATGTTTATCCTAGAAGAGGAGCTACTGGTGATGTGTTTGAAAAGGATGCCAAAATAATGTGGCATTAAAGAATAGGAGAAAAATGAATCTAGCCTAATTAATGCTAGATCACATTCACTTGATCAAGAGCACCACAAGATTTTTGTTACCTTATGGAATGACTTTGACAAAATGGATGAGGGAAGTAGGAGTAAAATTTTCAAGTGAAAGTGAAGAACTCCCAAGAAATACAGATAAATTAGATGAAAATACTCTGAAAAGGATGGGCTTTAAGCCAACAGCACAAGGTTGGATCATTGAAAAACCCAGAAGAGCAACTCAATTAAAGGGATCTAACCTGATGAAAGAATGAAAGGGGAGAACAGGGACAGAACTAAGGCAAGTGCACTCCTCACATGAAGAAGAAGGAACAGAAAGACAAGAATTTATGATTCCACCAATAGAAGCAAGAGAAGAATTCTCCAGCAGAGAAGATCAAACTAAAGCTGAAAGAATAGAAAAAGTTCCAAGAGAGGAATAAAGCATTGTCACAGAAGAAGTATTGGAAGAAACTTTGAGAGAAAATGTATTTGAAGAAATAGCAGCAACAACCATGCCATCACACACTCCCATCAGATCCCCATCACCTATTCGACCTACTCATTCTCATCAACCATCCACCTCATCAATTCCCGATACACAACTAATCCAACTATCTATCTACTCTAGCTATTAAGATGACTAGAGTGGATCATAATCTTTCCATTGCCATGTCTTCTATGATCCTAAGAGCTGATAAGATTAACCAAAGACTTGATTCTCTATAATCTCTAGTAGAATCATTTAGAGGTCAAGCCTATCACCATCATTTCTCTCCACCTCTAACTCACTTTCCATTCCCTGCACATCACTTCTCTCCAGTCAGAACCAACTCTCCCATCACAATGATGTCTTCTCCCTCACATTCTCCTCCTCATCCATCATCATCTTTTACAATTTTAGAGGTTGCTCAACACCAGAGTTAACCCGCTAAAATTGTCTCTCCATCTCCTGCAACTCAAGCCTCTCCTTCATTACCTCCATCAGTTCCTGAAGTCTTTCCGACCATGCCTCAGGATTACCTTTCCAATCCTCATTGAGACATTGTTAGATACGGAAAGTATTCTATCATAGTACCAATTCCTAAATGATACTTACTTCCCCCAGGAACATTTGATGAACTAGGCTTCACTAAAAAGGATCTTTATTTGTTAAGAGAACTCTTTAATGAATGAATTGATCAAGTTCCACCAGTTAGAGACTCACTCTTAATTTGTCTATCATGGAGAAAAACTTCAACTCCTCCAAAATCTCCTCCAAAACCAACTCTCGATAATCGTGACATTCTCATTCGTATTGCCAATCCAATTAAGATAACTTTCTCTGAGTTTGCGAATAAAACCAAAATCAATTTGGAAGTTGCTAGAATGTTTCACTCTCAAAACATCATTATACTCCCTCAAGAACTGTTATTTTTAGAACTTAAGGATCCTAACATTTTACATGGGATTCAACTTCTTCCAATCCTCCATTAACTCCAAAAGGTCACACAATTCTCATTCCTGATAGAGAGTCAATTCTTCAAGAGTACTCTGAGAAACTTCTTCAGATGCTTTCAGCATCAAAACCAATTAGATGAGTGTTTCCATCGCACTCAAATCCTAATAAATTCTTTATTCTCACTAACGAAGAATACTCTTTCTACAACAATGCCAACCTAGAGGCCATTATTGGCAATCTCCCTCTTCCATACCCTCAAATTTCAGATCCATCTATTCAAGATAGTATAAGATAGATATAATCTCTACCAGTTACTTTCCAAAAACCAAAATCCTCACCACCACCTTCTACTAACCCCAAACCAAAACCATAACTCAAACCATCTTCTTCAATAAGCCTTCATCCTCTAAACCTTCGAGGAAGCTAAGCATTCCACCTTTCAAGGAACACAAAAAGGCTCCTCTTGAAAGAATAACCATGTACTATCAGGAGTACACAGCTCACATGAATGCCAATACAGAAGCCCTTTTAAAAGGGAATCTTGTAGCATTTTCTGAACTGCTAGACCTAAAATTTTAGGACTGCATTGACTTTATCTATGTATCAAGCTGTGGAACTATAGCTTATACACATGAACCTCTTATAGCAATTCCTAAGGATCCACTTTTCATCCCAAAAAGACCCTGATTATTTTCCAAAACACCCAAGCCCTTTGCTACACCATCATCTTCTCAACCCAAATCCCCTCTTCCACCTTTCTTTCCCAAGAACTACAATAGAAAACCCAAACTACCCCAATGACACTGCTGCCTTTTACATTTTTTTCTCTAATGTAATTTTTCCTTTCTTTTTGTAAAGAATTTTGAATTTGTACATATATTGTATCTGCAAATTTATCAATGAAAAAGTTCTATATGTATGCAATTTTGGTCATCAATGTTATTATTTGTTTCTTTCCATCTTTTTGATTATGACAAAAAGGGGAAGAAAATGTGAATGTGTAAACAGGGAGAAAATAAACTGAGAAAAGATGTGCATGAAAATTTCTTTTGTATGAAATATAATTAAATATTGTGCATCCATTTAGGGGGAGCTGCACTAAATTAATCAATAGAAATTTTATTAAAATATCTACAAATTAAGTTGCTTTAAGTTTATTGTTAGACAAGTTTTGAAAGTTATATCACTCACTATTTTTTCATCATAAAAATATTTAGCTTGATTTTGATGATGAACATTCTTAACCAAGTTAGTTTTGATGATGAACAAAGACATGAGTGAAACATTAAGGTACTAACAATTTGTTCTCAAGCATATTGTAGAAATATTATCCCATACTTAACTTGAGAATAATTCTCATGATGATCAAAGGAAGAAACCAAGTTAATACTCATGAAAAATAAGTATATAAATTTCATATATACTTTAAACAAGAAAACAGAGATCTTAAAGTCTTCAAAGCATGCTTCAGAGCTAACAGGAACATCTTCAGAGGCATTTGAAAAGCTTCAGAGTCAGCCCAACACAAGCTTCGGAATTGTTACAGCATGCTTTGGAGTCGTTGTAAGCATACTTTAGAGTTAATAGGTAAGCTTCAGAATCATCATAGCATACTTCAGAACCAATAGAAAAGTTTTGGAGTCATTGTAAGCATACTTTAGAGTTAATAGGTAAGCTTCGGAATCATCATAATATACTTCAGAACCAATAGGAAAGTTCTGGAGTCATCATAGCAAGCTTCAAAAATAAAAGACAAGTTTCAGAGTCAACATAGCATAGTTTGGAGCCAATAGGAAAGCTTCAGAATTGTCATAGTATGTTTCAGAGTTGTCATGGAAGTTTCGGAGTTGTCACTGTACACTTCAGAATCAACAAGACATACTTCGAAATTAATCAATCAAGCTTCGGAGTTATAAAGATACACTTTGGAGTTCATCAGACATGTTTCAGAGTAAATAAGATATGCTTTAGAGTTATGAAGACATGCTTTGGAATCATGGAGTTACGCTTCGTAATCAATTAGACTTGCTTCAGAAATATCAAAATATGCTTTGGAGTTAGCAAGCAATCTTTGGAGTCAGTAAGCAATCTTCAGAGTTAGCAATCGTACCTCGGAGTCTTCAAAATCTTACTTTGGAGTCAGCAAGCAATCTTTGGAGTTAGCAACCGTACCTCAAAGTCTTCAAAAACTTACTTCGGAGTTAGCAAGCAAACTTCAGAGTCATCAAATAGTACTTCAGAGTCACCCTTTTCTGAAGCATCAAAAGTTCAGAAAATCCAAACTCTTCTCTGCAAAGTTCCATCGCAATTAAGAAGGTCTATTGTCATTTCAAAGAATCAATTAGAGTATCCAAAATCATTAAAAGGATATGGTTGTTCACTCATCACTTCAAAGTAATTGAAGAAGCTTCTTCAGAGCATCTGATACTCATGTGAATGTTTCAAAAAGTCAACGACAAAGTTGTAGACCAATAGTAGACTGCTGCAAAGTCAGACATCAGAAAAAATGTAAAGTGTATTTTTTAATGTTTGAAAGTCCGCCATAGTCAGCAACGGAAAAATCTCTCTCAGCCTATAAAAGTAGCATTTAGATACAAAAGAAAAAATATATAGAACATATTGAATATATGAAAATATAAAGAAGCTAAAGTTTTGAGCATTCAAAATCTTTTTTCAAAGTTCAACTTCAACGGCTACAACTCCATCAGAGCTCTCAAAGTCTAAATTGCTTGTCAATTAAGGAGTTTGAATCTTTTACTCATATTGCTTATTCATTTACTTAAACTTTTGAATTTATGTACAAGTCTGCCTAAGTAAGAGGCATTAATTTGTACAGTTCTTTTTGGTATTTGGTAACACAAGTAGAGTACTTGGTGTTTATGTATTGAGATAAGCAAGTAGGGAACTTGCTAAAAGGATACAAGTTCATTGATGAGCTTTGAAAACCAATAAGTTGTAAAAGTTTATGGTTAGTTTGGAAAACCAATAAGTTGGTTGGTAAGCTTGTGGGAAAGCCAACATGTATTTGATTAGGTTGATCAAGGTGTTAGTGTAACCTAAGATTATTAGAGGAAACTGACTTAGAGGAGTGGAGTAGGAACCTAGGAAGGGCCGAACCATTATAAAATTCTTGTGCTATGCATTGTGCAATCTATTCTACTTATTCATTAAACATTTTGATCATTTAATTTGGCCAAAAGTTTTAAAAGCTCAATTCACCCCCCCCCCCCCTCCTCTTGAGCTACTATTCTGTAAGGGACCAATAGACTTGGTCCTGGCTATGTTTGGAATTGAGTTTGCCAAGTCTGTGGTTAATATTTCAGTCTTACATCTTTAGCTGTGGCTATTTTTGAAATTTAACACATAGGATTTTGGACTTCGATTTTTGGACACATTCGGTTTTTCTCTTCAGTCTTTAATGGTGTCCTTGTCTAGATTTTATGTCCTAGAATGACTTTTAATTTAGTAATGTCCGGGTCTTGTTCCATATCTTTAATTCTTTATGCGATCTCCGAACATGCTTCTTCAGTGTTTTTTCTTTGCCTAAGTGGGGAACTTAGATTTTTCTTCACTTTGAAGCCTTGATTTTTTTTGACTTTTAAGCACAAGTTTGGATTATTTTGGTAGTGTTTTGATGTATGTCTAGGAGTTATTTTACAAACTACTTTTTTAAATTTTTAGTGTCATTCTTTCTTATTTGAGCATTTATGTTTTCTTCTTTATATATTTATGGATCTTGTCTCTGATGTAGTCTTGTACACACTGTCCACTTATGCTATTTTTCTGATATATTGTTTGTTACTGTACACTTGTGAAATAATGATCAGTAGCTTAAATTTTCACTTATGCACTTTTGCTCATCATCAAAACTTAGCTAGTTAAACTACACAAGTTTTCTCAGGAGATGTTTCTACTTGCTCCGGTCAACAACCCTTTGGGATTTGAGGTGAAAGGCAA
>JAYJMB010085317.1:0-65966 GCA_036873735.1 Pouteria campechiana | reverse complement strand
GGGGAAGGGAATTGAGCTTTCAAAACGTTTAGCCAATAACTTGAGAAATGTGCTTAAAATAAAAGAAAGTAAATTTCACAATACATATGCATAAGATTTTTATAGTGGTTTGGCCTTCTTAGGTTCCTACTCCACTTCTCTAAGTCAGTCTCCTCTACTAATCTTAGGTTCCACTAAAACTTTAATCAACCTAATCAAATACACATTGGTTTTCTATGTTCACCAACCAACTCGCTAGTTTTCAGAATTCACCAACTAACTTGTACACTTTCAGCAAGTCCTTCTACTTGCTTTTCTCAATACATAAATAGCAAGCATCCTACTCACTATAACAAATACTAAAAAGGACGTGTACAGATTAGTGCCTCTTACTTAAGCAAATTTTTACATAAATTAAAAGCTTAAATAAATGAAAAAAGTAAGCTATGAGGACATATGTATCAAACTCCTTGAAAGTGAAACTGATCTGGTTTTGAATGCTTTGACAATGTTGAAGCAGTTGGAGTTGATCAATGAAAGAAGATTTTAAATGCTCATGTAAATGCTTTCTCTTTTTCTATATTTCTATATTTTGTGTATTGCTTTAATTATCCATTTATAAGCTATGAAAGAGATTATAGTTGTTGCAACTTTTTACAATTTTTTTAAGCATTTGGTAGATTTGCTATGATTTTTTACACATTGTCTGATATATTTCTTAAGTCTTGTAAAAAGTTGACAATGACTATAATCTCCTTGAGTCTGATATATTTCTTGAGTCTTTTATAAACTATGAAGGAGATTATAGTCTTCTGAGGTAAGTCTTCAAAAATTCTGACGTTAACTTATTGTAAGTTACCGTTAGATCTACCTTCTATCAGAACTTCTGATGTACCTTTTCAGAAATTCTGAGCCAAGATAAAATTTGAAGTGTTCTTGTTGTTCTTAAACTAAACACTCTCTAATCTTTTGAAGGCTAGTCTTGGTTCCTAACTTTGTCAATGGTCATATTTTAGCTTTTGAAAAACTTTTGAAGTATCTCTAAAACTTGAATTCTAGTTTTGATATATTTCTTGAGTCTTGTATTTTTGAAGACGCCTTTGAAGAGCTTCTGAGCATCTTTTGAGTTTAAGATTGACATTTTGAATTGCTTCTAACAAGGTTCTGAGCGTGGATATTTCTTTCGAGTTAATTTTGAAGGTTGAATTCAACATATGATATTCTTCTTGATTCCTGGCTGTTATCCCTAACGGCCTTCTATATTAGTTCCAAGAATCTTCTAATAAGGTTCTGAGTTCAGAAACTCTTTTTGAACTTATTCTATACCACTATTATTGATCTTCTAAAACATCTCTAAGACTTGTAAGCATTTCTAAAGTTCTTCTGACAAATGTCTAATTGCAGAAACTTCTCTTGAAGTAGAACTTTTTATTTTTGAAAGTTTTTGTAGACTTGGGAAATAATTTTGAATTACCTCTGAAGTGCGAGACTACATTTGAAGTTAATTTTGAGGTTCATGCTTTGTCTCTTAAGAGGTTCTGACTTGATTTTGAATAGGTTCTGAAGTAGTTTTGAACAATTTTGGGTTCACGTCGTGTCTCTAAATAGATTCTAATGTGTCGTTGAATTACTTCTAAATATTTTTGAATTAATTTTGAGTGATTTTTACTTGAACATTCTTTTTATATTATCTTCTTTTGAAGGCTTAATGTGATAAGTTTATAATTAACACTGTTTATTACTTGCAGTTATTCTCTTTAATCTATTTTGATATATAAAGGTTGCCTCACTTGAAAAGTAACCTATTAATACTTTAATTCTTTACTTATTTATTTTTTCATTATCAAAACTTAGTTATTTAATTATATTCATCATCAAAATTAAGCTTAGTAGAGGGGTTAGACTTAACATAAGTCTCCTTTACCCATGTCTCTATAGAAGGCAATCTTTCTAGAGACCTCTACAAACCTTCGTAGAGTCACCACAACCATCTAAACATTGTGATTTGGAGCACTTAACAAGGCAGCGAGTGCTACAGATCTCTATAGCCTTAGGCTTTCCTTTGTAACTCTCTTTTGTTGGTTCAAGACTTTAAAAGCATTGATCCAATGGCCCTAAGAGACCTTTGTAGCCCTTCTTGCCTCATATGTAGGTCTCCTCTATCACTCAAAATCTTAACAAAACTTTATTAGTTTAAGTTTAAATCATTTGCAAGTTTTGTTGTCATAAAAAATACACACTTGGTCTCAACAAAGCCCATTAGAGAAGCTATATAATAAGATTTTCATTAGGGATTTAATGGGCATTGTGGGTTAAGATGAGGGAGTTATCATGTAGATCCTAGGGTTTTACTAGAGAGAGATAGAGAGAGAGGATTATAAGAGTGTGTTAATTAGGGATGTGTATGAGGCATTCTATGGGATATGTGTGAGACATCTTAGATGTATCTCTAAAATATATTCTTCATAATGGATGGATTATTGCTCTCTTGCAGTTTTTTCTTACCAGGTTGAAGGGTTTTCCATTTAAATTTTAAGCCTCAAATGTGCAATTATTTATGACTTTGATTCGTGTGTATATGATTTTGTGGTTATGTTTATGATCCTAAAATTGATATTGGAGCTTGCACAACAAGTGGTATCAAAGCTTATGATTGATACATTTAATCTAAGTTGCAAATTGATAATTTAGCGTCAGCAAGATGGGCAGTGACAATTGCTAAATTGATGGATGAAGATTATGTTGGTTGATGGATAAATATCATGGTTGATGGTGGTTCAATTGATTATGCATGTTGTTTCAAGCTGTAGATCAATGGAGAAAACATGACTACGAGACGCCATGGTTGTTCGTGCAAGGGCAACTACTTATTAGAGTAGCACGATGGCTAGATTTGGTGGATTGAAGAGGTAAAGGCAGTAATGTAGATTATTTTTTTCATTGGAGCAAAGGTAGAGTAGTAGATGGAAGTGGGTTTCTGCTAGAAAAAAGGAAGAAAGGTGCACAATAAAGGAAGCTATGTTCGTTAGTGGAGAGGAAGAAAGCAAAGTTTTCAGCAATGGCATTTTTTGTAGTTTCCAATGATCGAATGACATGATCTGGTGCAGAGACAAATGTTTAGAGTTTGGAATGATGAGAAGGCTCTATTGGACGGAGTTGATTGGTAAATGGATTATTACCAATAGACGGGTAGAGGAGGTAGTGATAGTTGCATTTGCTTGTGCTGCTAGGGTTTCTTCCTAATAAGGAAGAAAATGCACCAAGTTTGACACATGTAGTGTACCAAAGCAATGCACATGCTTCTTAATTTTTGTGATTCCAGTATCCGATTTTGGTATTTTAAGTGTCAATTTTCATATTTTTGGATACTATAAACATGCCGATAGGGTCAGATTGGGCAAATTTTACTTTGGTGATATGAATCCGATGGGATGTACAAATCCATGGTGATTTAGAAATGATCAGTGATCCTAGAGGCAGATCTGATGTTTTGAACTGCTACAAAGTTTATGGATGATGTGGATCAAGTGAATGGTGCATCATTGGACATGGTTAAAATGGATCAAGGTGACTAAGGTTGATCAGCTTTGATTAGGTAGCATAGATTTTAGAAGATCTTAGTGGATCCATGGAGTGATCATGTTGTTTCAATGTTGATTGTAAACATGGATAGTTCAAATTGAGTTGGAGTAGTGGAGTTCATGAATGGTTGTGCTATAAATGCTATATTGATTAGTTATTTGTCTATATGTGGAAGGAGAAGATGGTACACGAAGAGCATAAAGATTAGATGATGATTTTTTTATGTTCTATAGTGGACAATGACTGTAAGTCCTGAGACAAAGATAAGTAGTGGACATTGGTGAGTCCTATAACTGTGATTGATAGTGGATGTGAAAAAGCCTAAGAGTCTTGAGACCATAATGGTTTGAAAAATTGGTACAACAATGTACGCATGGTTTGATAGCGAATGCATAGGCGTTACATGGATGAGTGCATAGTTAGTTACATTAGTATGCAAATGGTGAACAGGTTTTGCACATATGTGGTTTAGCACGTGTGTGGTATGCAATGGAATGTAGTTTGGCATACATGAGAAGAGACAGTGAGTATGAAGATAGATGAATCTTTTGTACTCATGTGATCATCTAAGTGAATGGGGGTGTTGTATTTTATAGGTAGTACATGGGTAGTAATCACAAAGGCATGCAAATCTGCCCAATTGAGCATGTAGGTGGTAACAATATGAGTAGTGTGTAGGTAATGACCAGTCAGATGTGCTACAAGGTTCATAAGAGAAGCTCTAGGCAGATGGTGTGATGGGCATGGAGAGTTAGTTTTCTTAATCTCTAGTTGTGGTGATTTGATCTCTTTGGATACTAGTGAGAGGAGAGAGATGGAGCCATGGGATTGCATAGTGGTGATTTTGCAAGGCATCTCAAGTGGAGATGCAAATCATGCTAGTTTGTGCATGGTGGATGATAAACTAACTAATGGAGAGGTGACTATTGATTTACTAATGGATAGTGACACTGGTTTAATCTTCAAGAGTTAGCTTGATGTTTATAGAATCCAAGCTAAGGTAAAGTTTTATTGGGTTTATCTCTCTTGTATTTTACAAAAGCCTAATAGGCTTGCGTATGAGAGATGGGCCTAGGGGAGTCCATGTAAAAAAGCCCACTAAGAAATCTATATAATAAGGTTTTAGTTAGGGATTTGTGGGAGAATTCTAGGGTTGAGATGGGGGAGTTATCATATAGATCCTAAGATTTTCTTAGAGAGTATGTGGGGCAATTAATTGGGGATGTGGGTAAGACATTTCATTGGATATGTGTGAGACATCCTTAGTGTATATTTGTAATTTATTTTTTATAGTGAATTGATTATCTCTCTTCTGTGATTTTTCTTTTCTAGATTTAATGGTTTTCCACCTAGATTTTATGCCTTTGATGTGTGATTGTTTATGCCTTTAATCTATTTGTTTATGATATTGCATTTATGATTATGTTCCTGAAATTGGTATTGGAACATCCACAACAATATATGAGTGCCTATAGATGAGTTTATCTTAAAGTTCTCCCCAAGGGAAATGTTATGTAATCACTGTGAAAGAATGCAAACAATTGTTTATTTCTTTAATTTCATATGGATAAGAAGAAATATATGACTTAAATATTAGGCATTAATAATGGAAATTTATTTAAAATAGTTATTATAATGAAATTCTAATTCAAATAATGCAAACAATTAAATTGTGTGCAGATTTTTTTTATAAAGACCTGCACTTATATCTATTTACATAATATTGGGTCACAAACATAAGTTCAAAATTAGGTTTGATTGCTCAAGGCTTAAACCTAATCTAAACCTATTTAAAAATTCATACTAGATTAACTATTGGCATCCCAACCCAAAATTATAAAGCCTTAGCCAAGAACTAATAAAAATTAGCTTGGATGTATGGGTTGAAATTGAAATTGTTGGGGATCTCTCACATAGGATATTCATTGTTCAACTGGCACTACACCATATCAAATTCTTATTCTAATAGGGTACCTCTTCCAACTATTATACAGTTTCATAAAACTCCAGAACCATTCCCTAAAAAGAAATCCTAAAAAAACTAGGGATGCATATTTCTTAGGAATCCTCCTCTATAGAGTAATCCTCATCCCATCTGCATACAGATTACGTATATCTCTGCATATGTATATCCCTCATTCTCAACTATAAATACACCAGGTATGCACTCTCTAAAGAAGACTCTTTCTTTTATTCACGCCTTGTATTAAGGTCTCTTACTAACTTGAGCGTCGGAGTACCCGTGCCAAGACCACTTCGGCATTTTCTGACATTTTTTCTGTTTTGCAAGATTTTCTTGCAGAGTTATTCAAAGAGCGGATTTGGGCACAACCTAAACATTGGTGCTATTTGTGAGAATTAATCACATGGTTACCAATTTCAAGGATTCTAACTATACGGTTTACAAATTCTTGTCTTCTTACCCAGTTTCTCATTCTCTAATCCAATGGAAAACAAAATCCGGATAGGCCAACGAAAGCTAGGCTCTTTGCAGGCAGGCTTCAATTACTCATGAGAACTACAAACAAATGTCTGATTTTCTTTGGATGCAAGAAATTCAGCCAGAGAGAAAGTGTCTCATATTCTCATCTATCCTAGCAGAACAGGACTGGACTTCGTATGGGAGAAATGTAGGGTAAGCTAGCGCTTTCATCCACAAAATCCAAAATTCCAAATTATTGGTCGAATTTATTTTCATGATTATGTCTTTTCCTTTATGACTACATTGTCTGTTTATAATTTAATTTTTGCGTTGTGTCTGGATAAGTAAAGACTGACTCAGACTAACCCCTGCTTGAGGTTGGAATCAATTGGCTTTTGGGTCATGAATAATGGTTGCCAATATCTTATTATTGTGACTTCTAGTCATAATTTCTGCTAATTGTCGTTAATGACATAGTGATTCAGATCAGTCATTCTAGTTGTGTAAATGATGCGAGAAATTGGGAATAAAACTCTACTCTTTCAAATTTTTTTATGCCACTCAATTAACCATTCATTGAATGAGTTGCAATATATGAAGTGTTGGAAAGTGATTTACATCCTGAAGGCACCTTGAATATTGTACGCACTTTTGAACTCTGGTCAAGTGGATAAGTTATGTTTATAATTTTATTAGCTATTGTTTGAAGTAGTATTGGAAAGTCAACTCAACCTTATAGTAGATCGAGTTGAGTCAACTTTTTGTGATAATTATGAAATACACTTCAACATGCATGACTTGGAACCCACTGGCATCAGCGCATGACTGGAAATCTAGGCATGTCAATTTCTATTTTTAACATTAACACATCCTATTTAATCATTTGTTGTATCTAATAATTGGCTTCAGAGGATACGAATTGGCACATCAAATAAAAATCATATATTTATTGCAAAAATCCTAACATGGACCAGTTTTATGATTGTAAATTTTTTATATATTATTCATATACTTAGTCAATATATTATACAATGACTCAATATATTATACAATGATTCAGATAATATCCTCCACCATTGCTTTCTTTGATGTGGTCCAATCTCAACTCCCTGATTCCTTAAGATTAGGAGAGGGGTAGTCTACGGTCATCAATCAAGGCCTTGTGCAATAATAGAATTTTTACCCCTAGAAGATGCTGCACAATTGCCACTGATTGAACATCACAATAGTATGCTCCAATGTTGCTATTGCTATTCTTCAAGATTTTAATGTAGTAATTTACATATGTTGGCAGAGATGTTTAATTTTGATGATTTCCTTTTCTTTCCATCTGCATGGTCCAACCAAATAAGTGGTGGGCCTGAAATTTTTGCTTGGATATAAAAATAAAAATAAAAAAATTATGTAGACAATGAGTGACACCTTTTCATATTTAGAATGATTGATGTGACAACATGGCGATGAAAGGTGCGGTGATGATGGGTGATGAATGGACTATGTGATTAGCTCAATTGTGATTAAGTGACTAGCATATCTATAATGCACATCCCAGCTCAACATTGGCCTCCCATACTTTTTATGTGGTTGTCCACCTCTGTGTGCTTTCTTTTTGGTAAAGAGTCTGTCACACCCACCCCCTTTGAAGCCTTTGAGTCTTTACTTAAAAAGAGAAGTGCCCTGAGTCACTTGGGGCTCACCATTGAAGAATCATTTGGCTTGGTTATGCAGTGGGAAAAGAATATGCCATAAATGAATGCTTTCCAAGCCCCCAAATGGCATGCTTTCTCATGGGTAATTTTATGGAAATTTGAGTGTCTTGAGAGATCAAAATTATTTTTGCATGGGCTAAATAAACATGGCATGATGTTGATTAATGGGACCTAACCTAAATAGTAGGATTAAATAAAAAAAATGTGCATAAGAACCTAGTAACTTTTTATTTTCCTAGGTAATGGAGCAGGAGCTAACAAGATATACTCTCATTCATATAAACTAGCTTTTTGGCAGGGTGGTTCCAGTGTTTCTAAATTTGCAGGTTGCTATAAAAGGTGGATCTAGTATTTCTACTATTGTAGAATGTCGCGAAAGGTAGATCCAGTATTTCTAAAATTGTAGGTTGTCATGAAAAGCATATTCGATATTTCTAAAATTGCAGGTTATCATGAAGGATGAATTCAATATTTCCAAAATTGCAGGTTTCCATGAAAGGAGAATCCAGTATTTCTAACATTTTAGGATACCGCTAAAGGTGGATCTGGTATTTATAAAATTGTACGTTGCTACAAAAGGGCAGATTTGGTATTTCTAAAATTATAGGTTACGATGAAGGGCAAATCCAATATTTCTAAAATTACAGATTATCATAAAAGGAGGATCCGATATTTTTAAAATTGCAGGTTGCCACGAAAGGCATATCGGGTATTATTTATTATTTTGAACCAATAAATCAAGATATCCAAGTGATATCCAATTGATTACTTATATCTAGTTAATCATTTGTACATATTCATTTGTAAAAATCAAAGTTTATTCTCTGAAGTTTTATTTCATGAGAAACAAAGTTTATAGTTAGAATTTTGTTCATATACCTTAATTTTTATATTGATTAAGAATTTAATTTTGAAAGTATACTTGCGCATTTTTACTTATTCATTTATTCTTACACTTCATCTATAAAAATTAAATGCTACACTTAAAATTTTAATTAATTAGCTAACTATACATTTATAGAGATAAAGATTCATTCACAATGTAGTTTGTATATATATATATATACTCTAATCATTCATGTATATAGGAGAATATAAAATTAACACTAGGATAAATAAAACTCTAAAAAATATAAAGTAAAACTTCTAAGATAATCAAGAAGCATGAAAAATAACGATAAATTACCTAAAACTAAGAATGCCTAAAAGACACATAACTAAAAGAAAGATAAAATAAAAAAATTAAATGATTATGCTCAAATCAATACAGAAAAAGGAAGAGTAATCAAGCACATAAAGTTAATTGTGATTTACATCTGTGCTAGCTCACATAATTCAATGTTTGATTAAAGTAAGTATTTATCCCGACTATCCATAAAAACTGTTTTAATTCATTAGCTTATTAGTTTGCATACTATTGTGATTAAAATGAGTATTTGCACTGATGTTTTGTCAATGCATGTTCAAATCAATTTGAACTCATCAATGAAGAAATAGTGCAAGAATATTTTAAGTATATGCAAGAAGGCTTGAGTTGAGCATAGAAGAAAGACAATAATGAAAAATCAAAATCTTCTTATCAGCTTACAAATCTAAGCAAAAGAGCCTATAAGTTCAAGTTCTGGATGCAAGAAAATAATTGAGTAAATCAAGAACTATAGCCCAAAACAACATCAATCTTCAGATGAAGCACCAAGGGCTTGATTGCAGAAGCTAAACGCTTAGTCAAAACTAGCAACAACAATCATAAACTCAAATGAGAAACCTATGAAGAGAAGTGCCAAAAGAGATAAGTTATCAAACTTGATTATACTTCTTTCATTACTATATGCACTAGGTGCCTCTAAATAAACTATCTTGAATTTGAATCAAATTGAGTTTATTGCTTTGAGCCAAATCATGACAAACAATCTTAATTAACCTTCAATGATCAAAACTCTAACATCATTACAAGCCTAAGGCATAGTCAAGCCTGTTTGGGAAACTTCACAGTTTAAGGTCTCAAATAGGAATTCGATTCCTAGTCATTCCTTCTGTAATAATATTTATAGGCTTGATCTCACACAAAGAACAAGAATTAAAAAGTAAAAACTCATAAAGATAACAATCATAACACACAAACAGAATCTCTAACATTAACAAAATTTTATGAACATTTAAACATTCAAAAACTTCTACCTTCTTAAAATATTAACAACCACCAATAAATTCAGAAAATTTAGCAAAAGAAATTAAAAGCAATTACTATTTTAACCTCCTCTTCCAAAATGTAAATCTGACTATTTTCCTCACTTATCTCTCACTCCACTATTGCCCGAATGTTAACTTCATATATTTTCTATCCAACTAAATATTATAATATACAAAGGTCACAAGTAGTTTTCAAAAGACACAAACTTTATAAAGGTAATCATCTAATTAACAACCCAAACAAGAAATAGATCTTCACATTTTAGAAACTTAGATAGGACAAAATAGGATTATGTATTATCACTATTAAACAATGATGAATAAAATATGATAAAAGATCCAATGTTTAACAAACTATAAGAACGATTTTATAAATGGCATAAATTACTAAACTTAAAGACTAGAACATTTAAAATCACAAATATGAGTATAGAAAGTTGTAATATTACAAAAAGGAAAAATATTTAATCATCTAAAACATCAACAACTGCTTCCAACTCTTTAACCATCTGGTGAGCCTTGGCCAACTCTATCTCCAATGTTTAAGGCGCTCCAAATGTTCAACTCTTAACCTTATCTTGCAAAATCAAACTCTTCTCCATAGCCTCAAAAGCAGCATCATTGTCACCTTGAATCAACTTTATAAAAGAACTGGAAGATGCCATTGTTGCCTTGGTAAGAACTGAAAAGTCGTCTCTTCCCCTAATCCTTCTATGCAGTAAAAGAGAAAGATGGACGCTTCTTCTCTTCCCTAGTAATCCTTCAACTCTACCATTAATACTCCTAACCATCACTCTTAGAAATAATGACATATAGGTATTAAAATAAAAGACAATGCACATTAACAGTAAACCTATCAAACCATGCATTATCATCATATTTGCATGAAATCATTCTTTTGAAATTTAGCGTATAATATAATTTTGATAAAAAAATATATGCTAAATTTATTGTTGTTCTTTATAAATATGCTTCTTGCAGTAATAAAAATGTTTAATTCCCCCAAATGCTTAAAAGATGTCTACTTATCATAATTAGTCATTATATTAATCATTTCATGAGAAAAAATTGAATATTAATTATAACCAACAAGGGGAGAAAAATGTAATGATATAACATAAACAAGAAAATAATATTCCAACGTTTAATAAAATAGGGGGTAAGAACTTAAAGAAAAGATTATATAAACAGGAAAAATATTAAGGGGGAAAAGAAATGTGATTATATAAGATTAAATCTTTTTTATTATGACAAAAAGGGGGAAAGAAATATAATATGAGAGACTTGTGAAAATAATAGTTAGTGTTAGGAAAATGATAAAAGGGTCCAACCCATAGTATTATATAGGTTAGATATTCAGGGGGAGATTAAAAGAAAGTTCCTAATTTTTGTACAAGTCCTTAAAGTTTTATCATCATAAAAAGGGGGAGATTGTAAGCATTATTGTATTGATTTTGATGATAATAAAACTTATAATAAGAAACCTGTATGCTTAAATCTCTAACAATCATATGTATAATTATGAATTGATAATAATTAATTAACATAAATACTTAATCATGAATGTTTAATTAAACAAGCATACAGTCTTCACTTTATAATGCATACATCGGAAACATTAATTAATCTTTACTGCATAAATTTGATTAAAACACACTAAGCACCCTAATTTCTTAAGCTTTCATATTATGCATTTAATGAAAATGTATATTATCCTTGCTTTACAAAATGATACAATCATCTAAAGATCATATAAGGATAAAATATATTCTGATATTATATATATGAAAGCTAACAACGTAGCAAGTGTAGAAAAGCTTAAGTGTAGGATAATGATCGTCTGTAATAAACTGCCATAACTATCTACTACATTCTAAATGAACTGAATTGATAAAAATCATGGAAGAAGAAGAAGAAAGCAGAATGTTTAGTGATAAGCAACAAAAAAGGTTGCATTGGATGCTTCCACGAACTAAAACAATGGGAAACGAACACAGCTTTGAAAATGCACTACAATGAGTTTGTGTTGTTTGTCAACCACAACAAGAAAATTTTAATAAAAAAATGCAAAGTAAGAAGTTAAAGATGAAGCCATGATTGAAGAGCATAAAGTTGTTCAAGAAATTTGACCTATCTACATCGATCAAAGAAAACTTTTCTAAGATGAAGAAAGAAGAAGAAGCTTTATCAAATACGTAGACAAATGAAGAAAGAAGAAATTGTCACCTGGATAATCATATACAAAGAAGAGAAAACTTTGTCTGATCTACAAAGTTAGAAGATTGGATTAGTTTGAGGACAAAAAGGTAATACGAATAAAGAAGGGAGTGCAACTTCAGCTGAGCCAAGACAGATAAACCAAAGAATGAAGAAACAAAGAAGTTACAAGAACAAACTCCTTCTGTTGCTTGAAGTATGCAGAACAGTTAAAGAACTTCAACTTATTTATGGATTAAAGGTTGTCTATTATGACAGACAAAGTATCAGCCAAAGTAAAAGAGAATGTAGAAGCTGCACAATGAACATAGACAAAGTTGAGTAAACAAAGAGCTGCTTGGACCAAAAAAGGACTTTGATAGACAAAGGCACGATCATTTATAACTTACAACAGACAAATGCGAAATACAAAGTATTCAGTCTAAGATAAAGTAGGACATAGTTCATCTATCGCTTACATTAAATGAATGCCACACTTCATCTATTCCAATAATTTAAAGTAGGCTTCATCTGCCACCTTTAATAGACAATGAGGAACAAAAGAAGAATACAACACTTTGTTTGTTAGAGCAAGACAAAACAAACTTTGTCTGCCACCTCCAACAAACAACGAAGAACAAAGAAAGAACATCTCACTTTGTCTGTTTATATAGAAGGAAAAGTTTGTCAATCGATCAACCCAACTTCGTTAGTGCCATCCAAAGCTAGTTTGTTATTTATAACAAACAAAGCACATACACGAAAGATCGATTAACAAACAAATCTCCTAGAGGAATTTTGGTAGAACAAACAAGAGTTTGTCTTTCAGTTAGTTCGACTTTATTTGCACCATTCAAAGTTCGTCTGATGCTTGCAATAGCCAAATCACTCCTACGGAAGATTAACTGACAGACAAACCTTGAAGAATCCATCTACAACTTATGATAGACAAATGCAGATAGAGAGAGGCCATGACTTGTCAGAGGAAAAACTCAATTTATGTGACTAGCATACAAATGACTAGTATACTTATATCAGTCATCATTTTCGGCAATAAACGGCGTTGCAAGGTTTTCAAAGCTATGAAAAATTGAAATGAGGAATAGCTTTTAACATAGCTCATCCTCCTCTCTGAATGGCGATGCAGCAACCTGAGACAAATTAAAAAGGTATGCACTTCAATAAAAGAAAATTTTAAATGGTCTTATTCATTCAATGTTGCTCTCGTCTTTGCATTCAAAGGTTCCCATCTTCTCTAACGGTTGACAATATGAAGAAGCTATTTAACGAGAAAATGTAGGACAATTCAAAGGTGGTGAAGGAATACTTTTTAGTTGTGCTTTACCTTATGTAAATCCTTCCACCCATAGTTAAGAGTTTAAACCTTCAGTTATTTATTCTTGAGCTTAAACCTTTATATCCTTATGGTCATTATCTTTACATTATGGGAAGATCTTTTATATTATATAGAGCTGAAAGAGAGATCAAATCTTCCCCTGTATGTGAAAGAAATACTATATAAAAGTGTATAAGTTTTATGGTAAACTTGAAACCAGAGAGTTGTTGGTGAGCTCTAGAAAACTAACAAGTTTACTGGTAATATTTAAAACCAGTGAGTTTGTGGTGAGTTCAAGAAAACCGCATGTTATGAGTTGCTAGTGAGCTCTAAAAAACCATCAAGTTTGCTTGTGATCTTCAAAACTAATGAGTTTCCTGGTGAACTCATAAAACTAGAAGAGTGCTGGAAGCACTATGTTTATACTCCCCGGAGCTGGAATTTAGAAGAGTATTGGGAACACTACTTACGCGGCCAAAGCTGGAATCTAAAAGAGTGCTGGGAGCACTTTGTATTATCATTATATGAGATATAGTGGAACCCAAGGCATAATAAGTGTATGCTTGTGGAAGAATTGATGCAGGGACGGGGTCCTAAACCACTATAAAAAATTATCTTGTCTAGGTGTGTGTGTGTGTGTGTATGTGTGTGTGTTTGCTTATCTATTTTATTCTTCATGCATTTTATTATTTCTACTATTCATTTTATACTACACCACATACAAGCACAAAAAGAGGGAAATGATTCAATAGGGGTTAAGTAATGAATTTTTATTTACCCAATTTACCCTTCCCCTCTTGGGTTAAGCCATCCTTCGGGGACCTACAAAATTATCCCTAACTCATTATATGTCATTAAATATTTGTCTTTTTTTCCTTTCACTAAACTATCATGTTCTATTAGTACCTTTTTTAATAGAATTTGGAGCAGGGAACAAAAAATGTGGTCTTAGCAAACCACCTAGCTTAACTGAGCTGAAGGGTGTCTCAATTGAGCTCAAGAGTGCACTCAACTAAGTTGTCAAAATTTTGACTCAATCAAGCTGAAGGGCACACTCAATTGAGTCATTGAAAATTTGACACTACTGAGTTGAAGGGCACGGTCAACTGAGTCATCAAAATTCCTGCTCAACTAAGTTGAAGGACGCACTCAACTAAGTTATCAAATTTTTGGCTCAACTGAGTTGATGGGCATATTCAACTAAGTCGTTGACATTCTGTCTCAACAGTGCTGAAGGGCAAGTGGTAAAGTAAGCACAAACAAAGGTGGTAAAACAATAATATTTTTCATTTTCATTTCTCAATACTTTTTATATATTCTCATCTGCACCTTTTGGATTTACATCATAAATATCTATGTTTTGAAAACCTCTAAGTCACATCTCTTTTGCAGCAGTAAAATTCATTTAAAAAGAAGCCGCTATATAGCTTTGGAAGCTTGAGCATTGCATCCCGGAAGTGTCATTCACAAAGAAGCATGCAAAAGCGTTGTCTAAAACAAGTGGCACTAGAACAATGGAAACATATCTTTATAAATTGAACCTAATTAAAGCATGCACAGAAGATTAAGCAAATGAGAAGACGGGTTCCATCTTATCTCCTTGAGAGGGGACTAGTATTAGAGATCTCTAATATAGGATATCCATTGTCCAATTAGAACCACGTTACGTTAGATTCCTATTCTAATGGGATGTCTCTTCCAACTACTATGTGGTTCTATATAACTTTGATATTGTTCTTTAAAAGAAAATCCTAACAGAATGAGGAACACATATTTCTGAGGAATCTTTATCTAGATAGAAGTCCTTATCTTATCTGCATATGGATTGTATATATTCTTACGTGTGTGTATATTCCTAATGCTTAACTATAAATACACAAGGTATGTACTCTCTTTAAAAAAAGACTATTTCCATTATTAACACCTTCTATTAAGGTCCCTTATTGACTTGAGTGTTAGAGTGCCCGTGTTGGGACCACCCCAGCACTCTCTTATGTTTTTTCTATCATGTAGGATTTTCTTATAGGGTTATCCAAAGGGCAAATTTAGGTACAACCAAAACACAATCCAATCCATGTTGTAGCTAAGCTAAATGTTTTAGTTGATGAATTAATAGATAACCATCTTGTGATGTTAACATGAAAGACAAGATGACGAACACATTGTTATTAGTTCTTTATTGAAATCTGACTATTTAGTTAATTATACCATATATATCCTTTGAGTGACGTATTTTAATTTAAATATATTAAAACCATCGTCCATGACGTAGCTTTCTCAATATAAGATCTTAAATACAAAATCATGAATCTCCATGAATGCATGGGAGTAAAGCTATCTAAATTCTGGTCAACGAAGAATGAACTTATATCATTCACCCCTTGCTGCAAAGTCAGTTGAGGAGAGAAAGGAAATTCCGCTTCCATTATTTTGATTCATGTAATGTATTCATTGATGTGTAACTGGATAAATTGACAAATGGACATCTAAAGATTCAAACAGAGTAGAAATATCTCGTATTTAATTTTAGAAGTCACAGGTCTTCTTAGTGTGGTCCACTTTCGCTTAGGTCGATTAAAATGTTTTGAGTTAGACCGTTACTCTATATTTCAAAATAAAGATCATCTACTAAATGGACAAGGTTGAATCTTTATGTTTATTTTTTTAATTTAGAATCTTTTGGCTATCAAAGTTAGAATTTCTAACGTCTTATAAGGTTGTAACTAGTCGGAAAGCAGCGAAAATATCTCGCGCCTGTTCGCTCAAGAAAAAGAGGTGAGGAAACGATTGTCGGAAGGTACGGATAAAGACCCCGAAAAAGAGACACATACCCAACGGTTTCAAAGTGATTTCAATTGATGAAGGAATCTAATCCTAGTCTGAAAAGGACTTCACAACCACCATCTTTCCCTAGAGATTCCTTGCCAGCCTTTTCTTCCACTTTGGTTGATACGTTGATTGTTGACGTTGAACTCCCGTGGACTCATGTCCTCCACGACACATCAATTGCCACTCCCTTGGCTGCAATCATATGCACGACGAACTGCAATTTGGGTTGTGAGAAAGTTTATTCTTCAAGTGGGTGTAGTACAATAAAATATAAGTATAAGGGCATTTTTAGAAAAGTTCAAAATAAGTATTTTATAAAGTTTATATAGATTATTTTTTAATTTTATAAAAATTAATAATATAATAGATATGCTGGTGAAATATAGAGTTGAAATGTATTTTAAATCTTTTAAAAAAAATTAAGTTTGATGGACTTATGAAAGCCTATGAAAGTATTTAATAGGCTTTAATGAATTTTAAACAAGTTTAATGGGCTTTAAAGGACTTTGTCTGAGTTTAACCTAACTTTGGTAAACTCTATGAAATACATCAATAATGTTTAATGGAGTTTAAAAGGGTTTAAGTTTTAATAGGTTTCTATTAAACTTATTTAAAGCCCATTAAACTATGTATTGTTCCATTGGCTTCAATTATGAAGTCTAAAAGGCTTTAAATAAATTTTAATAAAAGCTCATTAAAATTTATTTAAAACCTTTCAAACTTTGTTAAACAAAATTGATTCTTCAAAGAGTTTAACACATTTTAATGAGCTTTAAAAATATTAAAAATTATTAAAATAATAATAAATTTTAATGAAAAGATAATTTTACCCTTTGAGGTTCAAAAGAATTCTAGCCATAAATCTGTAATTTGATTATGATCTAATGGTGGATATTGAGTTGTAGCAAAAAAATGCTACAACTAAGTGCATTAATGTTGAATGGAATGAAATGAAAATTTTCTATTTCTAATGTGGATATGGTATATACTTCTCACACCAACCATATATTTTTTGATCATTTTATCTATAATTTTAATCATTGTTCACTTCTTTATTTTAACTTTATTCATTTTGTTATTTGTGAATGGTGTGTCCACGTTATAATATAAATCCAAGTGTATTTTGGATTACGTAGTTGCATAAAAAAGTGGATAAGTTCCATTCCTAGTAGGATTCATATATGCAAAAGACTACCTTTCTCTATATATTCTTTACGGTTATTCGTAGGCAACCATAGTTCTAGTCTCTTGGTATTTGAAATATTTATACAGCGAGAGACTCCGGTAGTCACCCCATATAATAAGAAAGAGACTTGTAAGGCAAATCGATCAGATCCTACGCTTTTACATAATAAGATATGTACCTTATCCTAAATTATCTATGTGATAATTCCCAACATTGTTACCAAAGCCATTTTAATTTACTTTTACCTAAAATAGTACATGAAAATTTCCTATTTTAGAGATTTTGGATTGATATTTTTAATTCCAAGAAAGATGAATTTATTATACAAGGGGTGAAAATTTAGAAAATAGATATTTATTTATTTTCTGCTTTTAATACTGAGATTAGAAGTGATGGGTTTAGCATGATGTGTTCATGATTCATATTTTTCTATTTGACGTAGAGAAAGGAAGATTTTAATCAAAACCTTGGAAATTTTAAAAATACCCAGATTCTTTTTCCAGAATATTAGAATGCAGAAAATTAAGATAAATATATTTGATAGTCCGCATCCGTGCACTACATGAATGCACTTGGATGAATCCAGCATGCATGCATAATTTGATGTTATGGTTTTTTTATTATTCATTACATGAATCCACCCTACCTATTTGGATTTTTTTTTCTGTACTTTTTTACCATGTAAGTGATCGGAGTTATCGAACTATTGTTTTGGTAAATATGAGTGCGTGATGTGACGAATGCATGATATAGATCATGTTCACGCTGGAGTCATCATGTCCCTGAAAATTCTGCACCGCACTAAACGCCATCACCCCTAATCTTCGTCCATCTACTGCCCACACTGTTCTGCACATGCGTGTGAGGTTGATCAGTGGTGCTGATTGTGGTTGACGGTCGGCCAGACTTTAGAGATTGGATTTGTGTCTGGTCAATGCCGTACAGATTGTGCTAATCGTAGATTGAATCGGACACAGAGAGAAAATTCTAATATCTGACTTTTGGTGCCAAATTCAGAGCATTGGACCATCATTTTATGCTGCCATTAAACAGTGTACGTCATTGTCCAGCTGATGAAAAAGGCCATTGGCTACTGTTCATTACTGTTTATTACTACTCATCTACTGTTCACTCAATGTTCATTGAGAATTGTTCATGTGCAATGCTATTCATTCATAGAAATTTTTTTGATGAGATCTATGTCCCTGGAACTCAGATTTTGGTGATTAAATAGTTATTTTCTATATTTTTGGATGTTCTGGATTTAATAGATGGATCAGATTATCAAAATATGACTAGATTATAAGATATTTGTGAACAACTATGAAAAGGATATGTTTTTATGCAATTAAATTATTTAAAGCATAAATTAAATTATTGACCATTGATTTCATCTAGTGAAAATACAATATCTAAGGTCATGAATTTATATTATGTATGTAATGCACAAATAACATTAATATGCACATACACATGCACACTATTGATGTTCGGTTATGTCAATTTTATATTTTTGATAATTTTAACCTGTGTGGTTTGATTATTTGAATGATCTTTTAAATTGCATACCAATTATTATCTTGATTATTTGTTGATTAGTTGATATTCATGATACATTTTTCATCTATGTGAATGTGGCTTATAAGATCGAGGCTTTAGATATTTTACGTGGACCACAAGCCAATTCTCTTAAGTAGAGAGTGTGATAAATCAACCATAAGATGAAATTAGTGGTTGATAAATTAGAGAACATAATTTTCTTTAGGTGCTCATGGACTAATTTAGTTATTTTATTGAATAAAGAGCCAAAATAATACTTTAATCAAAGGCGGTGTTGCATTCCTATTTATTTATTTAGTTTTGGTAAAATGTATTAGGATTTATCAAGAGATGTAATCTTTTATATGTATTTCTTTTCAAAGCCTTATAAGGGGATGAGTTTCACACTAAATTTGAAATCATTGAATTATTTTGACATGAACACCAGAAAGCATCATATGTGGATTGTATATATTGTGGATGGAATTTTTATGTTAATGTGATTGATTATTAGTGAATTGATTAAATTTTGTGGATAGTAAAAGTAATTCTCATATTTTATTTTAAGTAAGATTGACAGTAAAATTTTTCATTTACATGATAGGAGACGATTATTAGTATTTTGAATGTAAAATTTTTAATATTATTATGTGAATAAATTTTTTTTGAGGTCTACTTGGACTTAAAATAAAATAATATATATATATATACTAACCTCAAAGAGCATCATAGCAGAACTCATTAATGGCAAAAAGTTAGATGAAAACAACTATGTCATGTGGCATAGGAAGGTTTAGTACCTTCTCAATGAGCATGAGTTGCTCGACCATGTAACAAATATTATAGTACAACCTGATGAAGGTACCACAACCCAACATCGATGTGACCAGCAAGCTTATGAGGCATGGTTTAAGAAGATTTGCAGTGCTCGCTTTACCTTATTGAGTTACATGCATGATGTTTTGATTGGGAAATTTGAGCATTTGCATACTTTTAAAGTGATACAGGATCAATTGAAAATAAAATATGGAGGGACAACAACAACTAGGCTACACGCTTTGATGTTGAGGTTCAATTAACATGTGATGGATCCTTAACATTCAATGGTCAAGCATCTTAGAGTGATGTTTGCCGTGATCAAGAAAATGAAAACAGCTAGTAATGATCTCACAAATGAGCAGCAAGTTCTAATTGTCATTAGATCCCTACTTGAACCTTCATGGAGTCAGGTGAAACTTGTGCTCATGCACAATGAGGGAATTAAAGATCTTTCTGATATATCTCATCATCTAGAACTTGAAGTGGAGAGTATAGACATAAATCGCGGTGCTGCTCTTGTTGCTCAAATTGGACATCGTAAGGGAAATAGGCCCCAATGCAAAGATTGACAAGGAATGGCAAACAAGGAAATTCCTCAAAATAAGAAAATCATCAAACATCATAAAGGAAAACATGCTGGAGTAAAAGATAAAGTCAAACTATAACACCTATGGTGTTGAAATTTGGAAAAAAAATTTACTTTTCAGTAAAGTGAGAAATTAAGGTTATACATAGTATTTTATAAAGAAATCGCTATGGAAGACTGAATGGAGTGACATGAAATTTTGAGATAGTTTTAGAATTTTGAACTATTGAGTTAAATATTCAGGTAAAAAGAACTCAACAGGTGATTTTCATAAAATCACAGAAATTTCAATGAGTGAATAGCCTTAGATGATGCTTAAGGTGTTTGAAACATGCTCATATGAATGTTAGTAGAGTTCAGTCCATGACTTTTACTAATTTCATTATTGTGAACTATGTAAATTCATTTAGAAGAAAAAGAACTGAAATGATGAAATTGGGTAAATGAATATTTATGACATATATGAATAACCTAAAATAGTTATCATACGTATTATAATGTGTGAAACATTGGGTTGAGCATTGGATGCTATTTGGAATGAAAGTGTCCTATGAAGTTAAGCATGACAGAAAAAGGTCAGTAAAAATAACTGAATAGGTAATTTTTGGTAATTGACCTTAGATAAGGTGGAAAATAGCATGAACATATTTTGTTTTATGTATGTGATATATGGGAAGTGATTGTTATGATGTTTGAAGTGTTTTATGTGAAATGGGATCATTAATAGTTTGTATAAGTACAAATTTTGAATATGAATAGTTCCTTGTAATCAATGGGTTATTGCTTAAGTTTGGGGGTGAGAATTAATTTTTTAAATGAGTATTTAAGGATGATTATGCATAAAATTAATGGGAAATGTAATTATTGAAAGTATAAGAATGAAATATTAGAGAAAAAGAGGAAAATTTGGAGGAAAACTAAAGAAGCACAGTTGTATATTATGAAAATGCTAAATTTAAAAAAGGGGTCATTTTGATAGATTTTTGACATGGGTAATGAACTAATTTGAAATAGTATTCAACTTAAAAGTTGTATATCATGAAATTATCTTTCTAAAGAATTAAGAATTACCTAATTCCGATATCATATGAGAAAGTTATGACTAATACACCAAAACTATTCCAAATGACTAAAAAATAACAAGATTAATAAGATGAGTCAACTTTATTTAACTTTTTAACATGTTTGAGGGCTGCTTTGGAAAACATTGTCAACATGAAAGTTGTAACCCTTATAGTTAGCTTTCTAATCCTTAAAAATCAGGTAATTTGGACATTATATTAAAAATTTATGATCAAATTACTAATAGTATGTTTGGACAAAATTTTCATGCCATGGCAAGACTTCAGAAAACTATTTTTTGGGCATCTAGCAAGTCCGTGCTATGGCACGACTTTTCCATGCCACAACATGGTTTTAGAAGTGCATTTTTTGGTCTGCCTAGCAAGTCCATGCCACCACACAGCTTTTCCATGCCGCGACATGGTTTTAGAAGTGCATTTTTTGGCCTGTCTAGCAAGTCCATGCCGCCACACAGCTTTTCCATGCAGCGACATGGCTTCAGAAGTGCATTTTTTTGGCTTATCCAGCAAGTCTGTGCCACAGCACAGACATCTCATGCTGTGGCATAGGCCTAGTGGTGCATCAGAGCATCAAAAAATCTAATCTTTTTAAGCCCTAAACCAATTCTATTTTCATTCCACCATTGTGTTTCTTCCCCTAACAACATTCTCATATCCTCAGACCCCGTTTAGCTAAATTCTTTGCTTAATTTGCTAGAAAGAATGAGGATTTAGATGGGTATCAAGCTGGCATGCCTCTCAGCATGGGTTTTAGAATTTGGGTGGTGGGAAATGGAAGAAGATCTAGTTTTGGGAGACTGGAAGGAGCTGCTTGAAGTTTTGAACAAGGATTCTCATTCATGGGTGGAAGACATGCCTAGATTCCATGGTAAGTCATTTCTACCAATTGAAATTGTACTTTTGGATTGTTAGGGTTTTATGAATTTTGTGAACAGTGAGTTGTGGGAAGAAATTTATATGGGTAATCATGGAAAAAGTGACTAATGGATTAATTCCCATGAATCCAGAGTGATTTGAACTTGGAAATCATGATTTTTGGCTTTTTAAGGTTTTGTAAATAGTGACTTTTGGGAAATTTTATGAATTATGGTAAATTAACATGGAAAAATTGATTAATATCGAAATTATGATATTTTAGGACTTGTATGGAGTAATTTGGACTAGTATAATCGAATTTTTTCTTATGATTTGATTTAGGGTTAAAAAGGGTTTTTGTGTTTGGGCCATGTGGGCTACAAATTGATAACATTAAATATTTAATTAGATTGTTATTGAAATTAGTTACATGTTAGTTATATTATATGATGATTACATATGATTGAAAATGGATTTCCTTAAAAACTCTTGTTGAAATGTATGATTTACATTGTGCCTATTAGCCATTTGATAAATTGTCCCAATGAAAGATAATTTGAGTTTAATTATAATCTTAAGACCCTTATAGAAGTCATTTGGGTTTTGAGTGGTATGTTGTAAATGATAACTATATGTTGAGTACATTAATTTTGATTGTATATTGATGAGAATATAATTATACATTTGGAAAAATAGACACAATTAGCAACAAGATTAATTTGAGCTATGCTTATAAATGAATGGGATTATTGCCTTGTACAGGATGATCTAAAAAGGATGAAAGGAATGGAGCTAGAAGAGTGTATGATAATTCATCAATGAGTAAGTAGACATTTATTTTCATTGTATGATTAGGGATAATGTTTATCCCTTTGTTTAAAATCTGGGCATGTATGTTTTGATTGGGGATAGTGGATATCCCATATTTGTTTAAGATTGATGTTGTTTAGTTGTTAAGCATCATGGGTATCCCTTGGAATGATTAATTGATGTTTGGTCCAGCCTTGGATATCTAATATGAGGAATAGAAAGTGTTCCTTTGTTGTATATTTAATTTGGAGTTTGATGCAATATGAGATTGATTGGTTGGATGAGGATAACATAAATTTCTTCTTTTGGTATGAATTGATGAACATATGTTTGTTGTGATTGTTTATAATGATGAATATCAATTGTGAAGCTTGCTTATTGTGAATTAATTATTGTTGATGACAGTTGTCTATTTACTGAGTTGTTCAGACTCACACCTTCTTGTTTAACTTTCTAGTTGATAGGTTAACCAAGGGACTTATGAGAAAGACTGAAAACCTTTGAATGGTGTGTTTGAATGATGGGATTAGAATCTCATTGTATATTTATTTAAATGTGAATTTGTATAATTGTGTAAAATTGTAAATGATGTATAAAGAGAAGTATAGTCATGTCTTAATAAAGGATATATAGTATTGTGATAACATGATATGTTTTTCCTATAGTGTAATGCCATTCACATCCTATAGTGTAATGCCATTCATAGGAACAACAGAAAAAGGTACATCCTGAAGTTATTCTTATGAAAGTTTTAGACTATTCACATGTGTTTGTGTGGCTCATTCTTTCCACTGGTTGGATTGTAGACATAAGAGCAACCAAACATGTAGCATGTGATCGTGCTAAATTTGTAGAACACCATCAAGCCCTAGTGTGTAGACATTATATCATGGTGGGGTATGGAGCATAAGAAAAGAGAAACTTATCAACTCAAGTTGTGCAATGGGTGCACTTCACTTTTGCATGATGTATTTCATGCAACCATGATCCGATGTAATCTAGTTTCAATTCTAGCACTTATGAAGCTAAGTTTTTCTTTTCAAAGTAAGGACATGAGTTTATGCATTTACTTAGACAAAATGTTTTATTATTATAGTCATTTAAGAAATGATCATTTCTATGCTGGACATGAATATAGGATTTCATGGTGATTTTGTAGCTTATGTTGGTCATTCTTCTTCTCCTACTATTTCTAATATTGTGTCTAAATCCATTAAATAGCATGCCCGATTAAGACATTGGACAAGATAGGATGACTAGAATAGCTCATGTGCTGTCTCACTAAAGTTAGCTTACCTATCTATGAGCCTTGTTTGGTAGGCAAAGCCTGCATAAAGCCTTTTTTGTAAGACTATAATGGCCACTCATCCTTTAGAATTAATTAATTCAAATATTTGTGGACCTATGAATGTTAAAGCATGTCATAATGTATCTTATTTTATAATATTCATTGATAATTATTCATGTTATGGCTCAGTATATCTGCTATCATATAGATCCAAAGCTTTAATTTATTTTAAGCACTTTGTGATAGAGGTAGAAAATCAGCAAGAAGTGACCTTAAAGGTTTTTCATACTGATAGAGGTCCAAAATATTTGGCTGATCAATTTAGAGAATATTGTGAGGCAAAATGTATAATGAAGGTAATTAACAATTCCAAATACTCCGCAATAAAATGATGTTGCAGAGCATAGGAATCATCTCTTTTAGAGATGGCTAGGTTGATGATGTCTCAAGCCAATCTCCTAATAAAGTTCTTGGAAGATGCACTTTTGACTTCAGCCTACATCCTTAATTGAGTGCCTTCAAAATTAATTTCTACCACTCTATATCAGTTATAGAATAATAAAAACCATACTTTACAAGGCTTACATCCATGGGAATGTGTAGGATATGCTCACAATCTTTCCTATAAACATAAAAAGTTAGGGCCTAGAGCTAATAAGAGTATCTTTATAAGGCATTTTGAGTACTCAAAAGATTTTAAAATGTATAGTTGTGAACATTAAGAGAACAAATTAATTGAGATTGAATCATGTGATATAGACCCCCTTGAAAATGATTTCTAATATGTTGGTGAAGTTAAGAAAGATCTTGGACTTTACGAGTTACAAGATGCCTAAGATGATGCATCCTTATCTCATAGACAAGAGGATAAAGCACAATCTCATCCAATGATGGTTGGAGACATTAGGAACCACACCTTGCAAAGTGGGAGTATACCATAACATGATTCATTAGATTCTCACATATGAAAAAATAAACATGCAATTGTCCCACACCGTTGCTTCCAAATTGAAGGAGAGTTGTTCATGAGTGTTACTGAGGATGATGATGAGCCAACTTCTTTTGATGAGGCCATAAGATTGCCTGCCTCTGATAAAAGGCTAAGTGTTGTGCAAGAGGAAATGATAAATAACTAAGAACAATGTAAGGCAATTAGTTGTTTTTTATATTTAAGATGAAAGACTTGGGTCTTGGGTTAGGTAGATTATATGCTCAAGATAAAGTTCTCGAGGGCTTATTTTAAGAGACACTTGAGTTTGTCTCAAGAAACTTACATAAAAAGAATTTTAGAGCAATTTTGGATGCACTATTCAAAGCAGTCGATACTTTAATGGAAAAGGCCTAGTTCTTAGCATTGAGTAATGTTCTAAAATAGAAGAAGAAAATATGCTAATGGCTGAGATGCCATATGCAAGCGCTATTTGTAGTCTAATGTATGCTTGGAGGTGCAACTATCTCTTGTGTACTAAGAAACAAGAATATGTTTTCTTGTCCAAGATGGAGTTAGAATTTCCAACATGTTCAACTAAAGTACAAGGGGTAATATATTTGCTTAGAATTTGATGCACTCTCCATTAATGAAGTAAGTTTTCATTTGTAAGTTTTGAGACATATATCTAAATCTAAGAAATGGATACACTAGGCTTAGATCGGCCCTTTCACCTTGGCGCTAAGAAAGCATGTAGGATAAGACATAAAAGATGACAGGTAGCATATGAATGTGATCTCCTTGACGCTTAAAAAGTAAGCAAGGTTTGAACATTTTCAGGGTCGCCTTAGCAAGACTAAGATGAGACAAATTATCTAATTGAATATGGAGTATGTACTGTCACAGCCCGCTTAGGGGCCTATGCATTTTACCATTACCCTATAAAATGCCCATTATATAAGAACTATTTTTCCAAAATCCGGTAGAGTTTACTTTGAAATATAAGGATCTATACCTATGCATTCATTAATTATATAAAACTAAAACTTCAATAATTATAAAGTAAAAACATAAATCACTAAACTAGCTTAATTTACCCAAAGCTACCAAGAAATGTAGTTGCATCATGATCAAAATTAGACACAACTGGAATCATACAAATCCATTCCCAATATTATAAATCTTTATTACTATAACATGCCAATATATTTTATTATACATTATTGAATCTTTTAAATACAATTATACATACTCATACAGGATTCCAATTCCAATTTAACATACCATAAAGAAAATATTTTCAAATCTTGTTTACATGCCCCAACCCACATTTGGGCTCCATTACTTAAACTTTTGGCTAAAAAAATAAGAATAAAAAGGCGTGAGTCTGGGCAAACTCAGTAAGTAGGCTGAATAGAAAATAATAGTAAAATAGCAACAACATGTTCAAAATCAGAACATGAATAAATATATCATGACATCATCATGAGAACATACTCATGAGGCTCAAGTCCTCATCATTCCAATGTACCTTTTTCACCATTTTATCAAATTACATATTACAAATTGAACATAATATATCATGTTTAGATCACTCTGATACTTCATACCATAATAGTGCCATGAGGGCACTTCCTATCATAGCTATGCCATTCAGGTACAATATATATTATAACTATGTTATACTGGCATTAAAACATATTAGTCATATCTATGCAATTGTTACATTAAGGCAGTTCGTTACTATACCATATCCATATACACCATCCTGGAATGTTTGTCATTTCTATGCAATTGTTACATCAAGGTAGTTCGTTACTATACCATACCCATATACACCATCCTAGAATGTTTGTCATTTCATTAATATACACATTCATTCAATTATCATATAACAAATTCTAGGATACTTAAAATTCTGCATCAATCCATACATTTATGTGACATAATAACATCAAATGATGCAATATTATGAGATATTTGTTATCCCTTATCCATTCAAGCATTCACTTACATGTAATAGAAACAAGATTATGGAACATAAACTATTCCCAACAATTCATATATCATAAAATAAAGATTCATGGGATATCCAATATCCTCATTCATTAATATATGCTAGTATACAAACAAATACACACAATGAGATAATTCAACTCGAAAAGAGAGCCTTATTGAAGTACAATTTCATAAATCTTCAAATCATCCTTCCATTTAGCCACTCAGCTCCCAAGTAATTTCCAATGGAGCCTACATAGACATAATGTAATACAATTAAAATTTCATACATCTGACTTTAGTTCAATTCTATAAATTAGTCTAATGATTTTATTATGCATACTCTTATTTCCTTATTCAATCACATGTTTCCCATTCATTCTCCAATACCTTATTTAGGATTCATTAGGCTCTCTAAATATCATTTCACTGATCATTTCAAGTCAAGTAAGCATGATTTTTAATGGCCACTTGAAGGCTTCTTTGCTGAAAATCTATTTGCAAGTGTACGACGTCAAGTTTTATAGTTTAGTGATGAGTGAGTGTCATATCCGCAGAGATTGTGTATTTCAACCTTTCACTAGCTAACATTATAAATAATTCTAACTTTATTTGGATAGCCAAAACAAATAAATCTTAACTAATAACTAAAATAAATAACTTTGAATCAAATAATTTAATATATGGAAATCCTAGAGGATTGACTTCATTTATGTTTCATTTATGGCAATTTCAACTCAAATATCTAATTTAACAATGCATATTTTATAAACTGAGAGTCTTAATTTACTTAAGCCCTCTTCTGAGTGATAGTTTAATTATCTATTCTTAAAACCCTGATTTTGATATCCCTATAAAATCTGAGTAATAAGAACGCATTAATATCTATAGTTCTCTACTGAAGATTTCATAAAACATAAAAGCTCTCCCGAGTCATCTATAGTTTTATGTTGTGATATTTAAATCCTAATTAGTGTTACCTCTCCCGAGTGTCAAACCCTACTTACAAAATCATCAATTGGGTAGCAAATCAATTGAAAGACTTAAACACCAAATATCACAAATTAACCTAACTGCATTGCTAAACAAGAAAATCATTGATTACATCATGAATTCAACATAAAATCCATCTCTCCTCTAGAAAAAGAGAGATTAGCCACTCATGATGTAAAACAAGTCAAATAAATAATATTCAAACATCATCATAGTTCCAATTCAAAGGTATACCACAAAGACAAGGAGGAAAAATAATTAAAACCAAAACAATTCAGATTTGTTCCTTGTTTAATCTATTCTTCACTCTTTGGTAATGACCTCGGAACTCTTGATCTCCAAGTTGATCTTCTACTCCTCAAAGCTTCTTCCAAAAATTCTCTAAAAAAACTCCTAGAATCGTGGCCTCCAAGCACCCTTCAAAACCCTAACTAGTCAACCCTAAAAAACCCCACAACTTCTGTTTATAAACCAGACCCAAAACATAATTTTAAGCAAAATTTCCATAAGTCCTCTAACTACGGTGTCGGCGGTGCCAAAAGGGGTGCTAGTGGCACCGCCTTGTTGTCCGATTGACCAACGTGTGTGCTATGTTAAGTGCCTACAACTCTAGAATGTTGTCCACTCGAGATGCCTTCACTATTTTGATCATATCTTCTTTATTTATAGTTGGAATTGGGTGATTGTTATTAGATGACTTGAAGATCTTCACTTCTTATGTTAACAACCTTATTTGAATCCATCTCAATCATTGCCAAAAATAATATCAAAGTGTTGCTTGTTCACATTTAGCTTTTCTTTGACATAGTTTGTTGACTGAAAAACCAAATAATTCAATTAATTCAATTAAATGTAGTGTCTCATCGAATATAATCACAAATCAATAAAACATGCCAAATGAGGTTCCAAAACATGTGAGTTTGGGTATTAAAATATAGTATATTATAGATTTATTAGATACCCCCAAACCTAGCTTTTGATCGTCCTCAAGCAAAATAGCAAGCAAACTAGTGAAACTATTAGGAAAAACTCTCTTTTAGACAATCAAACATATGCCAGATAAATTATACATGTACACATGATTGAGAATTCATTCACTGCACTTCCAAAGTAATTTCATGAACTCATACTTCATCAATCCTATCATGAAGTGAAAATTGTGACTATGTGTGCTATGTAAATCTTAAGATCCATGCATATTTATCAATCAATAATGAGTGAACTAATGATTCTAATGATCTTCACAAAGTATATCATATGCTTGTTTTTCATAATCCCTCTCCACTAATGTAGACAACTCTATTTAATAGGATCAGTAGGTCTTTTTAAAGTTTTTATTAGGGCCTTTGGTTTGATTTACAAAGAAAGGGTAAAAGGAATAACAAAGTCACAGATTAAAATTGAAGTGCTAATGGAAGTTTATTCTCTTACTTTCTGTCAAGATTATCTCATAATTATGTTTGTTTCATTTTGGGCTATATTACTATCACACCCCAAAACTTGTTTTCTTTTGAGTTTATGGAATGTGATCCCCCCAAATTAAACTTCTTTCTTTACTTAACTTTATATATATATAGCATATTTAATTTAACACGCCCACATTTATTTTCATTTGTTCTGCTCATATCTCCAAAACAACCATGCACATGACATATATCTCTGAATGGGTGAAACATGGTTTTTCAAGCTAAATAGGCTTAGATAATGATGCTACAAGAAGAAAATTCGAATGGCAATTTTTCACATGCTTTGCATATGCTCAAACTAATCAAACAAATTGCCTAAATCACTTCCAAATAAACATGTTGTTTAGGATTTCACCTTGAGGGATAATTAAATAAGTTCTAACATGTTTGTGTCAATCAAAATAAGTCAATAAATTCATAACATTGTTAACTAAATTGCATACACTTCACCTAATCATGACATAATGTGCTTGAAACATTTTCATTAGTTATGAAAAGAAAGACTTTTTATAAGACTCATTAAATCAAAAGGAATGCATCTCTTTCTTTCAAAATCATATGCAATGGCAATAAAAAATTTAACCTATATTAGTGATTAGTTAGAGAGAGTTTTCCTATTCGGTTTCATCATATTGGCATGTAATTTCTCTTGGATGCATCATCCGCAAAAACACATAATTGCAAACTCCAAACAAACTAGACATTCTACACATGGTTCTAACATAAGGCACATGAGTGTAAATTCCAAACAAACAATGCAATCTCCAAATAGTTTGAAAATAAGACTAAACAAATCACAGAAAAAAATTAGAAAACTGCTCCCCAAACTTAAAGTAAACATTGTCCTCAATGTGTGAATAAAGCAATACAGAATAAAAACTTCCCTGAAGAATATTAGATTAGTCATCAAAGTAATCAGTGGACTCCTCATCAATTTTTGATGGTGACTCTGGAGAAAAGCTTAGGGGAATAGGAAAAATAACGGAGCTAGAAACCTCAAAGAAGTTGGCATCAAGTAGGAAAAGCAGTTTTCCTTGACCACTAGCCTAAAATAGTCTCTAATTGGCCCTTGTTGATTCAACTCTATTCATGGCTAAATTTGTTCTGGTTCACCCATTGCTCTTGTTTGCTTTGATTTTTGAATTTCTCATAGCATTCTATCTATTTATGGATCAAAATAATTTGGATTAGAGTTTCTGTGATTTTGCATGTACTTTTATGAAAACGAAAGAAATTGAATTCGCTATACAAGAATCAAAAAGAAAGCTAGACTCGCTGAAAGAAATAGAAAATCACAACTCCAAATTAAAGAAAATTATCTATTAACAATATTAGCAAAAGAAAATTAAAATATTATTAATTCCCAGCAATGATGCCAAAAACTTGTTCACTGAAAATCTAATGGCAAGTGTATGACATCAAGTTTTATAGTTTAGTGATGAGTGAGTGTTGTATTTGTAATGATTGTGTGTTTCAACCTTTTATTAGCTATTGTTATAAATAATTCTAACTTTATTTGGATGACTAAAAATAGATAAATCTTAACTAACAACTAAAAAAACTAACTTTGAATCGAATAAATAAATATATGGAAATCCTAGAGGATTGACTTCATTTATGTTTCATTCATGGCAATTTTAACAATGCATAAGTTTACAAACTAAGAGTCTCAATTTACTTAACCCCCTCTTCCGAGTGATAGTTTAACTATCTATTGATTTCGATTTCCCTATAAAAATCTGAGTAATAAGAATGCATTAATATCTATAGTTTTCTAATGAAGATTTCATAAAACATAAAAGCCCTCTTGAGTTATCTATAGTTTTATGTTGTGATATTTAAATCCTAATTAGGGTTACCTCTCCTAAGTGTCAAACCCTAATTACAAAATTATCAATTGGTTAGCAAATCAATTGAAAGCCTTAAACACCAAATATCAAAAATAAACTTAATTGCATTGCCAAACAAGAAAATTATTGATTACACCATGAAATCAACATAAAATCTATCTCTTCTCTAGAAAAAGAGAGATTAGCCACTCATGGTGTAAAAAAAGTCAAACAAATAACATTTGAACATTATCATAGTTCCAATTCCAAGGTAAACCACAAAGAAAAGGAAGAAAAATAATTAAAACTAAAACAAATCAAATTTTTTCCTTGTTCAGTCTATTCTTTACTCTTTGGTAATGACCTCGGACCTCTTGATCTCCAAGTTGATCTCCTCCTCCTCAAAGCTTCTTTCAAAAATTCTCTAAAAAAACTCTTGGAATCATAGCCTCCAAGCAACCTTCAAAACCCTAACTAGTCAACCCAAAAAAACCCTCACAACTTCTGTTTATAAACCAGACCCAAAACAGAATTTACATAGAATTTGTATAAGTCCTTTGCCTCTAGCACTGGCGGCACCAAAAGGGGCATCAACATCATTGCCTTGCTATCCAATTGGCCTATGTGTGTGTTATGTTAAGTGCCTACAACTCTAGAATATTGTCCACTCAAGATGCCTTTACTATTTTGATCATAACTTCTTCATTTATTATTGGAATTGGGTGATTCTTATTACATTAGATAGTTGACTTAAAGATCTTCACTTCTTATGTTAACCACTTTTTTTGAATCTATCTTAATCAGTGCCAGAATTAGCATCAAATTGTTGCTTGGTCACATTCCACTTTTCTTCGAAATGGTTTGTTGACTGAAAAACCAAATAATTTAATTAAATGTAGTGTCTCATCGAATATAATCACAAATCAATAAAACATGCCAAATGAGGTTTCAAAACATGTGAATTTGGATTTTAAAATATAGTATATTATAGACTCATCAAGGCTACCATAGGTTATAAAACCACATCTTATTTCTGAGTGAAATATTTTATCAAACATCTAAGGTGCATCACTTAATGCATAACATTTTAGCAATATCTGTCAAAGGAAGTTCATTTCTAATAATATATTGTTATCATACAACATCATTATCATTCCAAATACCTAAAGAACATGCTAATTATGCTCATAATTTAATCAATTCATACTCAAGAACCTTACTATCATACCCCATCTCCAAGGTGCGACCTATCATTTTGCATTATATTTCACTAGGATTTGCCTACTTTTAGGTTGTGGTGCTCAAGTCCCATTTTGTAAATGGTCTACTTCCTACAAAAAATTGGACAGGGTTTCCCTTGAAATATTAGGGGCTAACTTGTACAATTATTTATTAAATCAAATAAAATAGTAATATTCAATCTAAAATATATCCAACCACATACCCATAGCCCTAAACCTGGGTAGAATCATGATGAAAATCTATATCCTTAAAATCTATAAACAAACTAATAATTAAATCATTAAGACATGCCACTACTAATAATATATTGATTTAGTTTCTTTAATATCAAATACAACTTAATTAAAAATCTATTAATTACAATTGTACATCAATTGAAATCATCAAATACAATGATACATATACAATGGGATTCTAATCCCAACATTCAATCATATCATCCAAGTGTCTTTAGTCTTTCTCAGAAATCCTTTGCTTAACCTGTCAACTAAAAATATAAATAAGAATGTGTGAGTCCGAGCAACTTAGTAAGTAGGCATGTAATAAAAAAATATAATCAATAATCAAGATACATTATATTTATCCAAAATATATTCAATTCATGCTCAATATTGCTATATCTCAAACATTCCATCATCATCATCACAATTATCAAATTTCACAATTTACACATGCTATTCAATGAGATGTTCTTCATACCTTTCAATAACCAACCATATATAAGAATAATGATTATATAATGAACCTCAATAATCCAAACCAAGGGATACCCACTATCCCAATAAACCAAATACATTAATATTAAACACATAAGAAATGTTCACAATCCTCAACCAAAACAACCATACTCGGATATAATCAAATGAGATTTTGATCCCCAATCATACAATATAGCTAACCAAAGGAGGAGGGCCTACTTACTTGACTGACAAATCCTTTTCCCTAATGCCACAAGCTCCACAGCTTTCCATCTATATTCAATTTGCCCTATACACACAAATAGGCTATTTATTTACAAAGGCAATTTTGCCTAATTCACATCAAGTCAATAAAGTAAAATTATTAGATACTATAGCTAATCGATTAATTTGGCGCAACCATGTTTTAATACTACATTCATCTCATTTATGACATGATCAATATGTATTCAACATGATACATAGTTAAATATCTTTAAAATAACTCAATTAACTCTTTAATTCAGTTAAGTTATTGCTTACATAGCTCATACACAATTTTCTCCAGTTATCCCAAACTAAGTCATAGTTCAATATTCATTTTTATAGTTCCAAATTATTCTATAAAAGTCTCAAAATATCATAATTCAAATATTACTTCATTTCCCCATACTAACTTCATGGAAATCATAAATTCCCCAAAAGTCACTATTCATAGAACCTTAACAAGCCAAAATTCATGATTTCCATAGCCAAATCATTCACAATTTATGATAATTAACTCAATACTCATTGTCCCCATGCTTACTCATATCATTTTCTTCTAAAATTCATTTTTCAGAAAACTGTATAAAACCCTAGTTTACAGAAATCTCAAATTCGGACAGGAAAAGCATCTTACCATGAAATCCAAGTGTAGCTTTCATCCATAGGCAAGAATCTAAGCCCAACACTCCATCTAGCTACTTCCAATCACCAAAATCTGGATCTTCTTCCATTTCCCACCATCTAAGTTCCAAAAACCCAAGTCAAGAGGCATGCTAGGTTGATTACACACCTTAATCCCCATATTTTCTAACAAAATTGGCAACAAATGGGGCATAATGGAGTTGGAGAAGGAAGAATAGCATTAAGGAAGAAAATGGGATGGATTAGAATGAAAATGGAATGGGTTAGGGGCTTAAAACATCGCACTTTTTCGGTACTCCAGCATACCAGCAGACCCTTGCCATAATAGGGAGAAGTCTTAACACTGGAAAGAATTGCTAAATATGCCAAAAATGCACTTCTAAAGCCTTGCCATGGCAGAAAATTGCCTTGTTACAGCAGGGAAAAGTCTTGCCATTGCAGGGAAATTTTGTCAAGACAGTGCTAGTAATTTAATCATAAACTTTACACATAATGTCTAAATTACCTAATTTTTGAGGCATTAGAAAGATAGCTTCAAGGGATACAACTTTAATGTTAATAATATTTTCCAAATCAGTCCCCAAATATGTCAAAAATTACAATATGATTGACCCATCTCATTCATCTCATTATTCTTTTGTCATTTGAAACAGTTTTGGTGTATTAATCATCACTTCCTCATATGATATCGGAATCAAGTGATTTTTGTTCCATTGGATAGATAATTTTATGATATACAATTTCTATGTTTAACAATATTTTAAATTAGTCCATTATTCATATCAAAAATCAATCACAACAACCCCTTTTTCAAATTTAGCATTTTCATAATACACACTTGTGCTTCTTTAGTTTTCTTCCAAATTTTCCACTTTTTCTCTCATCTATCAGCACTAAACTTTTAATTATTTCATTTTTCATTACTCTAATGCATATTCATCCCAAAATGCTCATTCAAGTAATTAAATCTCACTCCCAAACTTAAGCAATAATCCATTCATTACAAGGAACTATTTAAATTCAGAATTTATACTTATACAATTCATCAATGATCCCATTTCACATAAAACACTTTCATCATCATAAAAATAAATTCCCACACATCACATATATAAAATGAATTATATTCATATCATTCACTACCTCATTTGAGGTCAATTATCAAAAATCACATATTTAGTTGTTTTCAACGACCTTTTTCTGTCATAAGTAACTCCATAGGCCATTTTCATTTTAAATTGCATTTAATGCTCAATCCAATGTTCCACATACATTACAATACATCTAATGCCCCTTTTTGGCCATTCATATAGATCATAAACATGCTTTTTTCCAAATTCACTATTTCAGTTCTTTTCTTCTCATTGACTTTATATAGCCCAAAATAGTGACATTTATCAAATTTATAGAGTAGAATCTACACATTTTCATATGCGTAACAAGTACAAAAAGAGGAGAAAACAAAAAATGGAACAACATGAGGATATTTGTCATTTTTGGAATGAACCAAAAAATTTCATTTTGTTCCATTTTTTATTTTCTCCTCTTTTTGTACTTGTTACAAAAATGGTGAACCCGACATGAAACATCTCACCCTTCATCTTTAAGGAAAAGTAATACTAATGATCTTAGAGACTTTATTCTTTCATGAAATTGACTAAGCTCTTTTGTTACTCTTTACAGATCTTCAGCCATTTCTATACTCATTCTCGTTCTTCTCTCAAGATCAATCCTAATGGCAAGCTCACTCGCTTTCGGATTTCTACCAGGTGGCGGCTTTGCTGTCAACACCCCATGCAACTTTGGCAAGAGTGTTGTCCACTCCTTTATTATGGTGCCAACCGGCCCAGTACCCGCCATCTACAAGAGGGATGTGACTCTGATTTTTCCCTTATCTGGAGCTATGTCGACAACTTCCAGAATAGTTCCAGCAGCATCGGAGGCTACCTTAGCAGCTCTAGAAGTGGCTTCTACTGACAACAAGGTTGAAAAGAAGCACAAGAAAAATAGAAGAAAGAGGAGTAAAACTATTTTCCCTCATGCTCATAGGATCGTTGGAGATGACTTTGTCTATAATACCATTGCAAACTCCCTAAAGACTGAAAGTACTTAAGTCTCTACTCTCCTGAAGCAGAATAAGGTTGTAGCTGTCGACCTCACCAATGTAATCAAGGGGAGGTAGACATGAGCTCCCTTCAATCCCAAGTCAACTGGCCCCTTTGAAAAGAATGTACAGAGCAAAGCTTCCAAGGGTTATGTTCAACCTGCTAATGAAACTGGAAGAAAGATGATAAAGAAAGGAAAGTCTAAGAAGAGGTCAACTTACAGGTTGACCATTCAAGAAAAGAAGGAGGGATGGAAGTTGCAATTTGAGAAGTACACCACCATAGTAAGAAGACCACCACCATCCTAAGATAAATATTAGAAAAGCAATATGTTTCTATTTTAGCCAATCTCTCCTATTCTTAGAGAAGTGAAATTGACAGGATAGGCACCTTATAGATACCAAGGAAGGCATCGAAGGTAGAAAAGAGGGAAAGAAGGGCTGATTCTAGTAGCCTAAAGAAGAGGGACCAAAAGAAGAGGAAGGTGCAACCTGTTTATGTCTGCACCACTTCAGTCGATAGGGATCTATTGCCGGCATTGCCTAGCCCGCCTCATTAGGGAATTATCACGAGGTTGACGGCTAGATCTATGGTGCCTCTCCCAATATTTCACTCTCTATTAGAAGATATTGGAAGAGAAGATCAATTGTCTACATTTCCTGGCCAATTGATGCACAGACATCAATTTGTCCCAACAGTCATGTCGTACATGGCTGAGGGAAATGCAGCTCCCACTTCAATAGATGAAATAATGTGGTGATTGGAACTACTTGAGGCTAAAAATTGGCATTTAAGAGAGTCATATGCACAACAGAATGTTGGCCAAACCTCCAATCCTGGCCAACCATTCAATATTGCACGTCCTCTCAACCTTCCATCCATGGGAACAGTTATGACACTTGGACCGTTCGTCTTTAACCCGCCAAGAGGGGATCTCATAGAACTAGATATGTCACCCCTCACCTTTCCAATTGCTTCACCTTGGCAATCATACAATATTAATGTTTGTGCATAGCCATTTGGTGTGAATGTTCTACTATAATCGTTCTGTGTAAATGCACATGCACAACCATATCAGATGAACCTAGATCCCATGGCACACTTTAATGAGATGATAAATGATTGGATGGCCCAATAATAAATAAACCTGCCTTCTCAAGTGCCAAACATTTATCATCGCCCGTACCCGCTAGAGATCGAGAACAAACCATTCCCACCAGGCTTCCAGATGATAGACTTTCATACGTTTAATGGAACAGATGATCCCCAGCATCATCTCACCCTCTTCAATCTTAAGATGAGAAACTATGCTATCTATCACAATCTCTACTTCAAATTATTTGGATCATCACTCAAGGGACCAGCATTCCAATGGTACTTAATGTTTCCAACAGGGTCAGTCAAGTCCTGAAATGACATGAAGAACCTATTTCCGGCAATGTTCTTTGTGACTAAAAAAAATATCACATTAGCTAACCTATACCTTATGAGGTAAAGGGATGACAAATCAGTATAGGAGTTCATCTCTCGCTGGCAGAAAGAAGTCAGCAAATGTGAGGCAACCTTAACAGAGGAACAAAGAGTTCACCTATGTCGCAATGGCATTAAGATTGACCTCATAATCCTAGTGAATGAGCAAATCGCCACTTTTTGAGAGTTGACCAATGAGGCAAGTTGCAAGGAATGCCTCCTTTCCCTCTCTAAAAAAATTAAAGCCCAGGATGACAAGTAAAAAGAAAACATTTTTGGTCTAAGAAGAAAGAATCTGAAAAAAGCAAATAGAACACCTCTGTCAACACCACTAAGACCAAAACTAGTGGTAACGACAGACAATCGAGGAAAAGGGAGATTCCAGAACCCAAATATCAGTACTCTATTGAGGAAGTGGCATTAATCCTATTGGGGCTCATTCAATCATGCAATATAAGGCTACTGGAACCCCTATTCCCAGCAAAGGTGGATAAGGTGAACCATCCCCTATACTGTCAATATCATCGGGGTATCAATCACCCGATGGTTAAATACAAGGCAGTGAGGATAATTATTAACCATTGTATGAAGAGTGGAATAATTACACCAAAGAAGGATGCACAAGCAACATCCAACAACATATCGGTGAAAGAAATTCCTAATTTAGCAATGCTGGAATAGAAATTCGACATCGGTTCTTGAAAGCCTTTAGCCAAAAGGTGCAGAAGAAAGTCATGACTAATGACAAAGGTTGGGATCTTGTCTACTCAAAAGGCATCCCAGAAGTCTTGTTGGTGAGGTGTAAGGGATGAAACTATCAGATCAAACATGTAAAACAAAAAGAAATACAAGAGCGTATAAAGGATTTATTCCTATATCCTGAAAGGATACACTACCGGCCATCATGGTTTCAGCCATACATTATTGGGGATTACCTCTAGCCTGAGAGGCTTAAATCCTTCTATAAGAACATCGTGGGGAAAAAGAAGAAAAGAGCCTGCTTTGGTCAAGGGTGCCCAGAGCTTTATGCTTGGGAGCCATTGTTGTCACTTTCGTCAGCTGCAGACGAAGTATGGGTAACATTTTGGGATAGCTTGCCAGACTTAGAAACTGGGAATAATCCAAGCTTTGATGAGGATAATCCATTTGAATATCTGATAGTGGTGTCTTGTTATCATATTGGCGAAGGATAATCCTCCAACAACCAGCCGAACACGAAGCGAGAACACTCTTGTAGAAGGCGTGATGGCTAAAGAGACCATCGACGCCACGGTTTCATCTTATTCAATGTCGATAATTCGCTAGTTACCTCCTCCGCTATGCTAATGAGTGCTGAGGAGAAAATCCAAACCTTATAAAGATGTATCAGAATTTTCAAAGCTCACTCTCTTCGGAAGTGAAGAGGAACTAGTTCCAAACTCCGGCAGTTTAGGGTGCCAAAGAATGGGTCCCATTATAAGAAATATTTAGGCTATGCTTCCTTTCCAAAAGAAAGGAAGGAATCAAGAAGTCTCTTATCAACTTGGATCAACATTATAGCGAGAACACGGTTAATTATGTTCATAAATGGAGGGACGCTGCTTGAAGCGATCCACAATCGCTTGATCGCCCAGAGGCAGAAGAAATCCATCTTTGCCTAGAAAAAAGGGCCTATTTCCACCATTGAGTGTCGTCTAACTTTATAGAGGCGTTTGATCAAACTGAAAAAAAGAATATGAGAGTGATGGATGACCCATCAAAAGAACAAGTATTCATAGAATCACATATTACAAGGGTCCTTAAATACTTGCACTACATGAAAGTGCCCATTTTAACGGCAGTTCCAGAAACCAAACAAATCCATTACCTAGGATGGCCCATGATGAAGTTATTCAAAGAAAGCTAAAAGGCTGCGATCGGACACTTATTCAAGTATCAAGCCTTAGTGCGAATGATGTCGCAAAATGAGGCATATGCGATCAAGAGCTTCCCATTTTCATTGGTTGGTAATAACAATGCCCTAAAGTGGATCGCAACATTACCAGCCAAATCATTCAGATCTTGGGAGGTGCTGACTGAAGCATTTGTACACAGATTCCATGATTACACCTCTCAATTCTCTAAAGCATAAGTGCGAGGAATTCATCCTCTTGAAGGGGAACATCTCTATGATTTTGCCTTGAGATGGTGCAATGTTCGCCTTTATTACCCTGTATTGTGAGAAGAAAGACGCATAATATGGGAATGCATCATCACATTGGGAAAGACCTTTCCATTACCTAAAGAAATACCTACTTCATTTCCTGGACTGCTTAAGTTACTGATCCAAGAACCATTAGAACCTATGGAGGTATCTTGCAACATGCCTAACATCATGCGAAATGAAGAGAATGCTCCACAAGAAGCATCTGAGTCACCGAAAACAATGACCATATTACAATTTGGGAAGAACAAAACTTAGGACAAAGGAAAGATGTCAATGCAAGAAGAGCCAGGGCTTAGAATTCCTTATCCCCCTGTTGAAGAAAGGGAAGCTCCATAACTAACAAATAAGCTAGATTATGATGTTGTCACTCACTTGCGCAGAATCCAAGCAAGACTAAGCATATACGATGCACTTCAAATCTCTAAAGAGTCTTGGCAAGTGCTCATAAATGCGCTACTAGATGAGTCCATCAAGGACCGATACCTAGCAAAGGTTGCTAATACAGTTGAATGCAACCAAACCATCACTTTCACAGATGATGACTTATTACTTGGAAATACAGAGCATAATCGTCCATTGTTTATAAGTGGTGATTTATCGGGAGAAAGGATTAACCGCATTTTCTGGATCCAGGATCTGCAGTGAATAGTTTCCCACTCAAAGTACTAAAGCATATTAGGATGTGCCCATTTATTCTCAAAAGCAGCACTCTGGTGATTCAAGGCTTTAACCAAGAGAGTCAAAAGACTGTGGGGACTATCACCTTAAGTCTTGATATTCAAGGATTCCTCACAAAAGTCAATTGTCATGTCATCAATGCACCAACGTCCTACAATCTGTTGCTTGGGAGGCCACGGTTGCATCAATACCAAGTTGTGGCATCCATGGTGTACCAATGCTTTAAGTTCTACCAGGATGGCATAATGAGGCGCATCTTGGTTGACGTATGACTATTCATGATTTTAGAGGTATTCTTCTCAGAAGCCCAATATTATGAGTAGGCACCGAATGAACCAAAGCAGCTGAAAGAATCGGCCAAGCTAACCATAGACAGAAGGCAATAACTGTTTACTGCTAAAAGATAAGGGTCAACATCACACAGACCCTCGTCACATCCACAGGCGGTCTCGTTCCCAGTGATTCCATCACAATGTCTTTACGCTTCAAAATTACAATGGGTGTTTCACAAAAAGATAAGTTAAAACTCATGAAAGAGTTGAAAGTGCTCCAAATAGATGACAATGATGACGAAAAATTATCGGTTCAGCATCCACAACCATTGTAGCACCAAATCATTCTTGCTTCTGCACCAACTCTGCCAATTCAGAATGTATTCAACTGGAAGCCAATTGCAAATTTCTCAACTCCATAATCTTTCACCTTTCAGGTTGGGACGTCGATGCCAAGACTGCTTGAAAGAGGACATGGAAGAGGATCGGCCAGGCCATCAATAGGAAGGGGACAAGCTATTCCCCTACCAACTAGATTTTATGAGAATCAAGTCGCCAACTCTTTGCGAGTTTATATGTCGCCACATACGGCACCAGTTGAAAACACCTGGTTCCAGATCAACACCCTAGGCTCAAAAAGGACAACAACAACTCCTCCAACATTGTTAACTTTAGTGTCAAGCTACTCTCAAGTAGTCTCAAAGCCAACGCAATCTTTGCATTTTGAGATCAACACTGGGAGCACCAGTCAAGCAAAGCAAGAGACATCCTCCAATCTTAGCACTAAAAGCAATAAATGAGAGATCAGAGGAGGAAAATTACAATCCATGTTGGTCGAATACAATTGGCCACAAACTTGATTAGCCAAGGTAGAAATCATTCAAGGCAAAGAACCTGAACTGCAATCCCAAGTGGAAAGAGGAAGATTAGTATTAATGGAGATGGGCTTGTCCTATGGACAATGTCATACTTCTAATCTTCTAACCAAGAAATTTCTGTCTACTAAAAATTTTTAGAAATTCAACAAGGGATGTAGAAGGATGATTGACCTCCTCGGTATTTATCCCAATGAACCTTACATGTCGGTAACTGTTCCGCTCATCCCAATTCTAATCAAAGAAAAATTAAAAGGTCTCTGGTATTTAGGGGATCAGACAGGTCTTGGTGTGGATAATGTTATTGACGTGGACAGTGATGTGGAGTATACCTTAGAATGATCTTGTGCGAGTATCAGGTTGACTATTGATCCCACTATGTGGGACTGCCAGTCAGCTCCTACTAAGTCCAAGACGTCAAAAATGTTATCTGCCCCAACAATAATTGCACATTGTTATATGGTTTCCACCTCTCACTATACTTTCATAGAAGAGGAAGAATTTGAGTCCGATGACAAAGAATCACAAATAAACTTGGAGGGACCTAATGATACAGATGACAAAGACGTCGTTAATGACCCATCAATTCTGAAATCAAAGTCGGGAATGGCGAGTGAGACTCATCAGTCCAATTGTGAGCCAGACCCTGACCATTAAGAAGAAGAAGATGATGATGACTCTGATTCTTCCTTAGATGAAATAACTTGTGGTGCAGCTCTGCCAGGGTTAGAAGATGGTAGACAACTAACAATCGATGAACTTGAAGAATTCAACTTGGGCACGGATGAAGATAAGCAACTTACCTTCATCGCCAAATCTTTGCCAGAACATGAAAAACAATTGCTAATGAATCTCCTTAGGGAATTCAAAGATATTTTTGCATGGACATACTCTGAAATGTCTAACTTATATTCGGATATTGCCATGCATTCTTTACATATCTCTCCAAGCAAGTGGCCAATAAAGTAAGCGCCAAAGAGGGTCAAATCTAAATTGGAGCAATAGATCATTAATGAGATCAACGAATTTCTGAAAGCCAACTTCATTCAAGAAATCAAGTTCCCGAGATGGCTCCCAGTGTTGTCCAGGTAAAGAAAAAGAAAGACCAAATATGAGTTTGCATTGATTTTCGTAATCTCAATGAAGCCTGTCTAAACGATGAGTTCCCACTACCACATATAGAACTCCTTATTGATAGTACATAACTCTATGATATATTCTCATTCATGGATGGTTACTCTAGCTACAACCAAATCAAGATGGTGCCAGCAGATGAAGTTTTCACTATATTCTACACTCTAATGGACATCTTTTGCTATAATGTTATGCCATTTGGATTAAAGAATGCAAGAGCGACTTATCAAAGAACTATGCAAGTTATTTTTTATGACATGCTTCATAAATATGTTGAATGCTATGTCGATAACTTGGTGGTAAGATCCAACGGTTATGATTAGCACTGTCTGGATCTACGCACTATCTTTTTATGCCTCAGGAAAAATAAGCTAAGCATGAATCCACTCAAATATGCATTTGGAGTTGGGTTAGGCAGGTTCTTGGGATTTATCATCTGTTATCGAGGAATCAAGGTAGACCCACAAAAAGTAGAGGGCATTAGGAACGTGTCTCCCCCAAGGAACATAGGTTATCTAAGGAGTTTACAAGGTAAGCTACCTTGTATCAAAAGATTTGTGGCCAACTTAGCAGGAAAATGTCAGCCATTTCATCGTCTACTAAAGAAGGATGTAGGCTTTGTTTGGGATGAAGCTTGTCAGAAAGCTTTCGATACCATCAAAGAATTACTCCACAACCTAGCAGGTTTAGCAGTCCTAACTAAGGGTAAACCGCTTATTCTATACATCTCCACGAGCGAGCAATCGCTGGGGGCATTGCTTGCACAAGAATTTCAAGATGGTAAGGAATAAGCATTGTATTACCTTAGCCATTGGTTGATCAATACAAAATGCAATTATTCCCTGATCGAAAAGACATGCCTTGCCTTGGTGTTCGCAGCCCAAAAGTTAAGGCATTATTTCCTTGCTCATGAAATTCGGTTAATTTCTAAAGCAGATCCGCTCAAGTTCTTGATCGCTCATCCCATGTTATCGGGATAGTTGGCCAAGTGGTCATTACTGCTGTCAAAAATTGACATCACCTTTATGTCGCAAAATGCAGTGAAAGGACAAGTTTTGGCTGACTTCTTGGCTGCTCATCCAGTCGATGCAGAGGTTGTTGTATAATAAGACTTGCCAGATGAAGAAATATTCATTGCACAAGTCAATACCCCCTGGCAAATGTACTTTGATGGTGCCACCAAAGTTATCTGTATTGGCGTTGGAATTGTCTTCATCTCACCTCAGAAAGACATTCTTCCATATTCTTTCTACTTAGGAAAGAATTACACCAACAACGAATCAGAGTATGAGGCATTAGTCCTAGGACTTTAAATTGCCCTCAACTTTGGGATTATAAAATTAGACATCTTTGGCGATTTAGGACTAGTAGTCCGACAATTAACCATTGAATATGAGGTTTGCCAGCCCAGTTTGTGCCAATATTACGATATTGCGCAAGGGCTACTGAACCAGCTTTTTCAAGTCACCATTAGGTATATTCCAAGGACTGAAAATACCATTGCTAATACTCTAGCAAATTTGGCAACTGCAATAGCCATTGCCAGAGGCCAAGAGGTCATTGTCAAAGTTGAGCAACGAAGCCACATTCCTGGCTCATGTGATGAATGAGTAGCCTGCGTGGAATTGACAACAAATGATTGGTGAACCCCATACATCAAATACCTGTAATATGGGATTCTCCTAAAAAACTCGCAAGAAAGGTTAGCTCTAAGAAAAAGAGCTACTTGACATGTGTATTACAATAATACATTGTATCGCCAGGCATATGATGGACTCTAGCTTTGTTGTCTTAATGGGGAAGAAATCCAATATGCACTCATGCAAGCACATTCTAGCAAATGCAATGGGCATCCATTTGGTCAAAGACTATACAGATGGATCAAATGCTTGGGATATTATTGGCCTCCTATGGTCTCATATTCACTTCAATTTGCTCAATCATGTATATAATGTCAGCTCCATGGGGATATCCGGCATATACCACCTTCAGAATTGGTACCCGTAAACATTTCTTGGCCATTTGCATGGTGGGGATTTGATATCATTGGTCCAATAAATCCCTCATCTTCCTAAGGACATGCCTATATCCTGGCTGCAATCGATTACTTCTCCAAATAGGCAGAAGCTAACTCATATAAGAGAGTCAGAGCCAAAGAAGTAATCAAATTTATTAAATTCAAGATTGTGTATCAATATGGTAATCCATACCAAATTACGTCGGACAATGGCACTCCATTCAAGAATGAGGAAATGGTGAAGTCAAAAATAAGGCATCAAACATGTATTCTATGCACCATATCATCCACAAGGAAATGGCCAAGCGAAAGTGTTCAATAAGGTAATCCTAAAGATCATGAGAAGAATGACAGATAAGAATAAGTGGTAATGGCATCTCAAATTGTCAGAGGAGCTCTGGGCTTATTATACCACTCACTAGATAGCAATCAATGCAACTCCTTATTCTTTGGTGTTCAAGGCAGAGGCATTCTTGCCCTTGGAAGTGCTGTTGCCATCGCTTATAGTTGCAACACATTTAGGGTTCAACTATCCAACAAGCCAAGTTGCAGTTCAAAGAGCTTGACGCTCTAGACGAAAAGTGGTTCTGAGCCAAACAAAGAATCAAGTTATACCAAGCCTTCATGGCCAAGGCATATAACCCATGGTTAAACACCAAGCTTACCGCCCAAGTGATTTCGTTCTCAAACTAAGGACCAAACTAATGGCCGGTGGCAAATTAATTGGCAAATTTGAACCCAAGTGGGAAGGCCCAAGAGGTTTATGCCAATGGTTTATATCAGATTGTAAACAGTAATGGTATAGGAGAATTTTTCATTAGTGGAAATTTCCTAAAGAGTTACTATGCATGAGCTTGAAGGGAGCAAATGCTGGGGGCATTTACTCCCCCCTTTCTAATCCTTGCAAATGTTCTTAAAGTGATTTGATCTACATTTAAAAGTCAAATCATTGCTATATACGAGCCGAAAGGGAGCAAATGCTGGGGGCATTTGCTCCTCCTTCCCTATTCCTTGCACATGTTTCTTAAGCACTTCAATCTACATGTAAAAGTGGAATTATTGATAAAAAAAAAAAAGAAAACATGTCAAGAAACTAAGTGTTGTGAGAAAAAGATGCTAAAATCGCACATTCATTAACATGTAAGATTCTCATACATAGAAAAAGTTTATAAATGAGTTAAAGCAGTTAAAGTAGACTCTTTCAAAAGGCTGAACTACTCCTCTGCTGTCTTTAAGGCTTAAGCAGCTTCCGAGCTCACAATTAGAGATGACTTCAACTCTTTTAAAGTCTCCTCAGTCCCCGTCACTTCTTCTTAGGAAACAACCACTTCTTCCTTCAAGTGCTTGATGATCTCTAAACCTTTAGCTTCATCTTTCTCCTTAGAAGCAATAAGAGATTCTTGAAAGGAGAAATGATGGCTCAACTAGTGAAACTCTTGCCGAAGGACTTCAAGGCAATCTCTGTTTGCTCTAACATCTTCTCTCAAAGAGGTCAACTCTACTTGAAGAGATGAAACATGCTCCGAAGCTATACTCATGACTAATGATTCTCACTGATCTTAGCCTGTAGATGTTCAAGTTCAACTTCCTTGGTAGCAATGACTTTAGTAGGAAGTCTCGAGATAGCATCTAATTCAGTCTATTACCACACTTGCTAAAAGGATTTGAGTTGCTGGAAGATGGCTGACAAACAAGCGATGTCACCATCCAGCTTTTCTATACCTTCAGCACGGAACAAAAAATGATCTTTTAAACTTGCAATTGCATCAGACGAAGAGGTTCTCTATAGTGTTCTAGCAAAATTTGAGGAAAAAGATCAGACTTCATCTTCTAAATTCTTCTGTCAAACCTTGCTTAGCTCCTTTGTTGCCTTGATGCTACCAGAAGACAACATCTGAAGAAAATCCTCACTAAGCAAAACATAAAAACGTGATGTCGATACTTTGGGTGTCTTCCTATATGGTTTGTAAGCACTATCATCGATCTGCTGCAATGCCATGGGAGCAGAGGGTAAGGCTTCGCCTTCGGTATGTTCATCCTCGAGATCATGAGAAGCTTTGTCCGCGTCTCCTTCAGGAACAACTACAGAAGCAGCACCCTCTAATGGAATCTCTGCCAAGGTAACCTCCTCTTCAATTAAAGGTCTTACCAAATGAAGAAGGTGTGGAGAAAATGAAGAAAGAGGAGAAGGAATGTCACTAAGCTAACGAATAACCTCATACAAATCGAAGAGATCAGGCGACAATTCGCTCTAGTTTCCTACTAATACATCAACAGAGCCTAGTTGATTGGTATACATCTCCATGAGAATCCCTTTAGTAGCAACAACTTTGATATCTTCCCCACTAGATGCATCGACACCTTCCACCAATTGCCCTAATGCCTCAATGGGTCTGGAATACGATGGGATAGAAGGAGTTGTCTCACAAAAAAGCATGCTCCCAGGAAGAGGTTTAGACACTTTCTTACTTATTTTGGCCTTCTTCCTTTGATCTGCGGTGGAGCTTTTGGATGCAGTGTTTCCTTTTTGTAAAGCAAGAACCTCTTCATTGGCTATCGCCTTCTTACTCCTTTTGATGGTTGGAGCATGAATCACTTCACTGGCTATTGCCTTTTTGCTCCTTTTGATGGCCAGTACAAGAACTTCGTCATTAGCTATCACCTTTTTGCTCCTCTTGATAGCTAGAGTGGGAATCTCTTCCTTAACTATTGTCTTCTTGCTCTTCTTGATGACTAGAGTAGGAGCCTCTTAATTTGTTGCTGCTTTTGTACTCTTCTTGAGGGCCGGAACCGAAGGAGCTGCTTTGCGGTGCAAAATTATGAGGCTCAGACAATCCTCAGCTAATCTTTTCCCTCTCATCCTGCTTTGCAATAGCACTACTAGATTCAATCCCTTTCTTTTGAGATAAGATTGTTCTCAGAGGAATTGAAGCCTAAGGAACCTTATCAAAGAATCGTACTGGGGTACAATCCGCCAAGTACCATTCCAACCCTGCTTCTACATCAGCTTCTGCTTTAGTCATTTTCTCCCTTAAAAGAGGCATGTTGATTGGTGCAATTTGCTCAGCATAATTTGGAGGTATATAAGGAGTCAACTTAGGAATAGCTGGCTCATGAGTTATTGGCTCTATCTAGATATCTTCACCTACGGGGTATATTTACTTACCATAACCCCACCACCCAATGTGACTGTGATCAGTGTGATGAATATTTTGATGAGGATGACATTCATCTAACCATAAAACTCATTGTGGAAAAGTAGATGGCCTCTCAAAATCCATAGCCTGTTGTGCCCCCAAGAAGACATTCTTGGGCATGTCAAGTGCAAAAGAGGGTGTCAATGGATGGTAAGTAAACACACTACAATTAGAGGCATCGCCTAGCTGATTTTGCCCCCATTAGTGCTGTACAACCAAGCATGGTCCTTGGTCATGTGGACTCTTCAGGCCGAACCAGTAAGAAAATATCGTAATCTCGAAATGTAGAGGTAAAACAGAATGACAATGGATACCACCAAGCTAGACCTACTCCTGTTATACGCTATTCTCGCAATATAAATATGACATGACCCAGAATTTCTTGGTCAGAACCAAATTGCTTGGTAAAATGATTCAGGAATATGGTTCAACCCAAAACCTAGAGCCTTCCCGAAGAGGAAGCAAGCAAGCTTGTAAAAAAATAATGAAATCATTAATCTTGCCAAAGGTTTCATCCTTGCCTTTCACCTCAAATTCCAAAAGATTGTTGACAGGAGCAGGTAAAAATATCTTCTGAGAAACCTTGTGTAGCTTCACTAACCAATCTGTCACTTCATCAAATCATACGTTTCTGAAAATGGTAGTCAAAAACTTCCCCAATAATAAACCTTCACTAGGCAATTGAGTTGGTGAGTTAACACCATAAATCTAGAGGAAATAAAGTCCTAACCAAGCTGTAAAGAAATGGATTGGGAAGTAAGTAGTGCATGTGATTAGCCTAGAATGATATAAGACCATATTTTTTAGCCCACGATAGATGTTGCACAATATGCAATGAACAATGGACAGTCTCTTACCTTCGGCAAGCTGAAGAGCCGGCATTAAGCATAAGGGGTTGATGCAATGATCATGTGTTGATGAAGGACAGATAATAACAAAAAGCCATAGCATAAGGAATATGACTAATTCCTCCTTTGAGGTGATACTGCTCAAAAGAGCTTCATCAACCCAAATATTCCATTTGGCCCAATCTTCAGATGCTGGCATCTTACATCTTCAAGCATTGGGATTGGAAATCCTTCAGAACAATTGTGCCCAGCCTATCTAGGAAAGCTTAGTGCTAGACCGTCTTAACTTACTTATTATATTCAAGATGCAATAACCTAATTTGCCTTTTCTGAAATCCTCATTCGGCGGAAGGTACAAATCAAAAGGCTCCCAGATGATAAGCAACCCACAAGCGACATTTAGGTCCTATAGCGTGATGCTCATCTCACCATAAGGGAAATGGAAGGTATTGGTCGTTGGAGACCAGAACTGAATGAAGTCACACATGGCTTTCATGTGCTAGTAGAATGGACCGTGAGTGTAAAGAATCATATCATAAATGCCAGCCTGATAGAGGATGCTTTTGTGCACTGTTGCTATATGCTTTGCCCAAGGTTTAAAGAAATTATTCTTTGGTAAACCACCCTTGAATCAGCCTCTTTCACCATCAGTAACAAACTTATAAACCTTAAGAATTGTTGCCCTCTAGTGAGGGGTCTCCACAGAGTATTCATGAGGATCCAACATCTCTTTGATGGGAGACAGAAAATAGCTATTGAAGTGGTCCTTCTCATCATATCGCACAAAAGCATTGGCAGATAGGTAAGCGCTCTCAACATCTTTTCTATGCACAAAGCAAGGTTGAGAGCGGAGAGTGAAAGGACTTTCTTTACTCTTCATATTTATCATGGAAAAGTGACATATCGGAGAATGACCTAGGAGGTCACTATCAAAACTAGGAAGTTTTTGCTTCGGGAGTGTTGCATTTAGCAAAACAAAGAAACCCTTATCTATCTCCTTAACCTGATAATAATGGATAACACTTTGAAGATGAGGGTCATCCCTTTCTTTTGCTTCTTCCGTTTCTACTGCAACTGGCATTGTGATGCCATAGGAATATGCCCTTGGCACTGAGCTACAACATGAACTTCCCCTTGGCATGGTAGTGCAATAGGAACTTCTTCTTAGCATGGTAACACAATAGGAACCTCATCTTGGTGTTGTGGTACAAGAAAAATTTTCCCTTAGCACTGGGCTGCAACATGAACTTCCCCTTTGCACTGTGATAGAACAAGGATTTTTCCTTTCTTCTGATCCATCTTCTAATACTCTTATGTCTTGTTTAAGGATAGCATTAAATGAAAGAATTGTGCCAGTGATGGGAGGATTCGAAACGGAACCATCTGCCATAGAGTGCATCGATGTTGTTTCATCTTCTAAATGATAATTTACATCATGCTCTCTTTTAGAGACTAAATCAATGTTGTAGGGGACATAGCCAAACTCATCCACTCTAACAGGAGAATCGTTGAAGTCCACACAATCAATCGAACTGACAAGGGATGGAGAAGCCAATTTGTTATGAGAATCCATACCTGTTAAAAGAAATGTGTGTTGTCAAAATGGACTTTGAGCTCATCCCATGAATATTGGACTTGTTTCATGAAGTTTAGGAATTTTTCAACATAAACAAATTTTTTTTGGGAATTTCCAACACAACCATGATTTTTTGGAAATTTTTCAACATAAATATTAATTCTTGGGATTTTCCCAACACAACATGATTTTTGGAAATTTTTCAACGTAAATATGAATTTTTGGGAATTTTCCAACACAACCATGAATTTTTGGGAATTTTTCAAAGTGATTATGAATTTTGGGTTTTTCAAGGATCATGAGAATTGGGGAATTTTTGGTCATCCATCAATTTTTGGGTTCAAAATAAAATGTAAATATAATAAAAAAAAAAGGGGTAGGCCTGACTAGCTGGCCCAGCCCATCAGCCCACTGGTCTATATCAAACAAGCTACAAGCATGGGCTCCTACTTTAGCCAACCCATAAGGAGGGGCTTGGGCTTGACCCAACCAGCCCACAAGCGAGATGCTACCCAACCAGCCCACAAGCGAGTTACTTGGGCTCCCTTCTCACCAAGCCCGCAAGTGAGACGCAACCTAGCCAGCTCTGTGGGCCTTGATTCGCTTGTACAGGCGGTCTTCTCCCCGCCCGCAGCAGATTCTTCCCTAGCGCCGGCAGAATAATGCAAGCAGTAAAAAGATAAAAAAATGATGAAATGGGAGGGCCGACCACTCTTTCAAGTTGCAAAGTCTACCTAGCAATTGCAGGAGGTTAAAGTCAAGTCCTCAACAGAATGAGCCTCGTTTTCTCCCAACAATAGTAGGAGAAAAAGATAAAAAAAAAAAGGTTAATGAATGCAAGGGATGAACTATAAACACTCAGTCATGTATAAGCATCAATTATTTAAAGCTTTCACCATTCAAGAAGAGAAAATGGAAATCTGTTCAGCTTCTTTACCACAATCCAAAAGTTATGAAACCCACCCATTTCAATAGAGGTGAAATAACAGTTGAGTTGTAAAGTTCGCTCAACTTGGACAAACTAGTCGATCCCTCTCCATCCAGCAAGAGAAAGCAAGAAATGGGTTCTTAGGCAGAACCCGTCAAAACGGTGATGAAACGCTGAAACTTCTCAAAGATGTTTATAGATGCAATGACATCTTCTCTCTAACAACTTTATAAAAGCTAGTAGGAGATGTGCAGCCTGGAGAAGGCTAAAACAACAAGACAAATTCTTTTAAGTTTGTCAAACAGAGGCCAAATCCCTCCTCCTCCAATAGGGGAAGCAAACGATAATAAGTTCTCAATAGGAACTTGTCAAGAATGGTGTAGAGTCCGAAACCAAAAGCAACGTTTGCAAGATGGAAAGTTAAGAGATAATGACATTTCTCTCCAGGCAACTTTATAGACAAGTAGCAGGCAGCCGTTGAAACCCAACAAATACCAAAAACAACAATGTTAAAAAGCATGCAAATGGGTTTCTTGAAGCAGAAACTCGTGGCAGCTTTATGAAATTTCAAATGGACGGTCAAGATCAGGAAAGAACAGTGGCTAAAACCACACAGAGCTGATCTCCGCAATGAGATTGAGGTCCTGATTTTCTGATTTTTTAAAAATGGTCGACACCTCCATGCCCACTTCTACCAAGTGCTTACCCACGCAGCTGCCCACCGGGGAGCATTTGTTAGAATACGAATAAAATCAAACGACTAGAATGCCATTAGCTAAGCCACTGGAACGTGATAAAGAAATAAGCAATTACACTTCTCTGCAACTGATTCAATTCGAAAATACAAGACTGGCCATGCAGGCTGCACAAACAGGACACGTTGAAGCCCACCCTACCTAGCAGCTAAGAAGTTTCATCTGCGTAGCAGGATGCTACTTATCGTAAAACACCCTTTCTATTATCCGCGCAGGTAAACTAGGAAGCATGGCATGCCTCCGCAATTAAAGCTGTAGCTGCGCAACTGAGGGGAATTCAGAGAAACCCTACCTATGCAATTGAGGCAACTGCCACATTGAAATGAGCATGGATGAGTCTGTCCCCTCCAGTGAAGTTGAAGAATTTCTTGCTTGCGCAGTCGCAAGAAGCCTACCCAATAGGTACTACCTTAATGCAACATCTAGTCTGCAAAACCAAGTCCAGAAGAGTGCAACGTGTAAGTGAGATTAAGCTACGCAAGTAAACGTCGACGACAGGAAGAAAGCGGGTAAGCTGACTAAATTATTTTCTCCGCACCAAGCCTCGCAGTTCAGAGAAGTTGATATCTGATATCAACAAGTTCAGTGGTGATAAGATCACATGCTTCATTTTCGGTGGGTTCGTGGCACGGGCTTTGGAAGTTGCTTGCTTGGAAGTCATTACTCAAAATTTCAAAACTGCATGGATCGCCAACTAAAGAGCACATGATCTAGCACTCTCCTGCCTTTCCCACAATGCCCGTTGCCAAACTACCATGGTTGTTCGTGGGGGATCGCGTCTATCTACAGCATACCTTCTGACTGCTATCCAAATGCAGCACAACTCTCGAATCTGCCAACTGGTTTTTCTACAATTCATGTTGTGAGATTGAGTAGATGGTATGCGAATTGTCTCCAAAAATCTGGACGATCAGGTTGTTGCTTGTAAGAAGTTGATTCAGGCAACTCGAAGGCGACGTGTGATAAGAAGATGACCCGTGCACACTCACCAGAGGTGAAAACACACCACGAACAGAGAAATGGTGTCTAGTTTTCAAGGAACTAATCCAGACTCCTTTTGCTGCCTGAGCTTAAGCTACTCAGCCACTAAAGAAAATGGAGAGATGAAAGAATGTGAGCTCTACCACAAATTGGGCCTAATATTTTGAGAATCGAACTTGGCTAGCTTGTGCTAAAATGGCTGTGTGAATTTCCTAGTTGCCCAGAATGTGAAGAACAACCTCTGCCCTGTCTGCCATCTTATGATGCCACGAAAGCATCTAGATCGAAGCTTAGTTCAATGGTTTCTGTTTATGATGGCTGTGTCGGATGATTCAATAGAGGGAAACTAGTTTGCACACACTGAATTCCCTCTCCTTTTCCACTTTTGGTCTCTCAAATGGTAGACTGCAGAAACTCAGGTACCATTCCACACCATTTTTGCTTTGAATCGCAAAGGCCGAATTCAGGAATTGCATAAGCTACATTCAACTACTTGCACATGCAAAGAACAAAATTCCACACTACCCAATAGGTCGCATAGCAGAATTCTATCTAGCAAGTTGTGTTGGCATCGCCTTTCATCAGATCGCATATCCAAGTCCCTCCTCATCAACTCATGTAGGCAGAGTGGCACCTTGTGATGGAGGGATATGAACGTGAAAGTAGAGGATCGTGCGGCTGAGAGTTCACATAGCAAGGTAGTTGAGGTATTATGTAGACAGCGACCTCCACTAAGCAATGAAGGCAGCATGTTGTCACCCGATGGCTTAGCCGATGGAAGTGCTGCAGCAGGAAAATACAAGCAAAGCTAAACAATGTTGTGTTGGCCATCCAGAGCGACGCAGTTAAGCTAGCAAACTTCAAGTTTTGCGCTCTTAAGCTCCAGTTGCCTGTAGAAATTAAACGGGTTTAAAATAAACAAGCCTGCCTACGCAGGTGGAGTCGTGCTTATCTGGTTGCGCAAGTAGGATGCGTTGGAGCCCATCCCACTTAGCAATCGGGACACCCTACGTATCCAATGGGTGTTGTTATTACCCAGGCAAGGCACTCTTCATTATCCGCGTAGCCAAGTTGCATGAAATCAAGTTGTCTGCACAGCTGGAACATCCTCCAAACAGTGAAGCTAGAAGCTCAGAATGGCTTTCCATTTGCGCATTTAGACCAGCAACAAGTTTGCCGCTTCTGTAGCCAAGGCAGCAACAAAGTTTTTACACGGTAGATATCTCTTTTACCTACGCAGACGGGATTCCCCAGCCAAATTGAGACCGCGCAGATAGGTGAGGAGATTTTTGCTACGCCGATGTGGCCACGCAGGTGAAACATCTTTGCTTATGCAGCTGAGGCACAAAGTTTCAATCCACGTGCCGACCCAACCGCATAGTCGAAACAATTCCCAAACCACGAAAGAATAATTTTTAACATCACCTGTGCAATTAGGGTGCTAAAAAGGCGTAATGGACCAGCATATTTAACCTGTGTAGTTGGGCCGACCACGGACAGTAGTTTAAGGAAACAGAGTTTGCACAGCTCACTCATGTGATGGCCGAATGGAGAAGAAGAAGACCACACTTCCCAAGGGGCTGTTCTGAATGCAGCCTGATGGGGATATGGTAGAAGGGACACATCAACTTTATGCTTATGGTTGAAGTTTTATTGCATATTTGAAATGTGGCCTCACCATTTCATCATATGTGTATTCATGATGTTGGTGGAAGAACGTGAGCTAGCTGATTTCATGTTTGCTATAAGAAAGGTCAAATGATGCGATATATGGCCCCATCACTTTGATTTGAGAAGCCACTAATTTAATTGTTGATGTTGAAAGTGCCATGAGAACTTGAATGAGTTAAAGAGAAGGTTTATTGGATAATGACAAAATTCTATTCCAAGTTGCATGTAGAAAAGAGTGTACCATTTGAAGTTCATTTTAATCATGGGCACATTAAATGTACATTTTCTAATTTAATTGCATGGTATCTACTTAGTTATGCATGCAATTAATTAAACTTTATGGTATAAAATACCACTTTAATTGATGCATTTGGGGAAATAAATATTAGTCCTTATATGAAAATTATGTCAACAAGAATGCCCCCACTGGTGAAGCTGGCATGCCCAAAATGCCTCAATGGTGAAGTTAGCATACCCAAAATGCCTTAATGGTAGAACTAGAATTCCCAAACTGCCCAAATGGTGAGGCTGAGCCCATTTTTGTAGAATTCCCAAATTGCCCAAATGATGAAGCTAAGCATATTTTCAAAAGCTTCCAAAAATGCCCCCAATGGTGAAGCTAGCACCTCAAAAATGCCCACATGTTAAAACTGAAATTTATAAACTACCCCAGAGGGCCGCAAGCCTATAAATAACCCTCCCTCTTCTTGAGAAGGGGGGATTTTTGGAGGATTTTTGAGAAATTTTGGAAGAGGAGCTTAAGGAGTCTTCAAGAAGCAGGTGCCTCACTTGACACTAGTGGCCTTTGGCCATTGGTAATTTCTCTAATGCTTGAGAGCACTCTGCCATGACCCCACTATGGTACACACATAGGTCCCACCCATGCTGTGGTAATGGTGGGTCTCATATGGCGATGGATAATAGGATAATGTTGGATTAGACATTTCAACCACATTAAAACCTGTTTAAACCCTGATTAGACTATGAACTGCCCCATAAATTAGGAAACTAATGACATTATCTTAAATCAATTAAGAACTATCATTTAGCATTAATTACTATCATTAGTACTAACCATGATTAGGCTTAATTAATTCAAAATGTAATTAGGCTTATTCATACAACCTAGATCTTTGATCTCTCACAGTATAAATGGCAGAGATCGTTCGCTTTCAGTTTTTCACAAGATATTAGAAACCACCATTTATCAACTTATCCAAAAGCCTAAGTCTAGGACCAAGTCACTGAATCATAACTTGCCAAGTTAAACCTTAGCAAACACCATATTCCAATTTATTCCAAAACCTAAGTTTAGGATGGGGTCACTGAGTTAAACCTTAGCAAACAACACTTGCCAAATCATTCAAAAGCCTAAGTTTAGCATCAAGTCACTAAGTCATGACTCACTGAGTCATTGAGTCATGACTCATCGAGTCAAACCTTAGCAGATATCATTCATCAAAACATTCAAATCCAGTCAACCTGGCCCACTCTACCTAAGCTTCTCAAGGGTAATTAAGAGAGCCGAGCCAAATCCAATCATCCTGGTCTCGCTTTTCTTAAGCTTCCCATGAGTAATTGAAAGAGCCGAGCTAAATCCAGTCAACCTGGCCTACTCTTCTTAAGTTTCTCATGGGCAATGAGAGAAAGCTTAACCAAACCTAGGTCACTTGTTTTCTTATGATCTCTTTTAGGTCTAAACATAATAGAGATCACTCGGTCCTGAGTCCTTCAAGGATATGCCAATTGGGTTACAAAATACCTATTGTCTCTATGGTTTCTTACAGTCAACGGAAATCACCCAGTCTTGGTTCCACCTGAGACAAACCAATCAGATCAAAACACCCATTTTCTAGGTTGACCTAGTGTCTAGTAACCCAATCTAGAACCATGCCTTCCTATCCACTCATTGACTTGAGGTGATCTCCTAAATATCAAGTCATCGTAATGTGCTCGGTGATCCTAAAGACAACATACATCTACTTTGAGAGAGAGTATGCGTTTTATTTTTTGGGTTTCTAAGATGCATTATACTTGTTCTTTTAATCAAGGATTTTCTCCCATTGTGGAGATGTAATTAGGACCACTTATAGTCTGAGATGTGAACATACAACTTTTCTAATATACACATCAAGTGTAATCAATCAAGAATAATCAATAACAAAATAAAAATTATTTAATTCATTCAAAAAATGATAAATATTCTTATGTTGTTCCAATTTTTGTTTTCTCCTCTTTTTGTACTTATTACAACATGGGTAGATTTCAAACACCATAGGTGTTACACTTACATACAACTTTTCCCTTTCTATCCTCTAACTATGTTGTGAAAAATAACAAAAGGTGAGTTTCTCATGTTTAATTAAGCACCAAAACATTGTAATTAACTTCTTAATCATTTTCCCCATGAATTTATTTAATAACACTTCTCATCATTCTCCCAAGAATTTTACTGATCGTAAAACCCTAATAAAGCAAAAACATGAAATTGGATGGGGAAAAGGAGTTACCTTGAATTTCGGGCATTACTTCCTCCCTTGAATGAAGACACAACCTTTTTTGTTCAACAATCCTCCATGAATCATAGCCACACATAATTTTCTTGATTTCCACCATTTAAACAAGCTAGGTTTTGATTTAGGATGTGAGGATGATGGATTACACACTTAAACTAAGCTTCTCCTAGCTAAAATGGCATTAAAAAGGGGTGGAAAACATGGGATTGGGGCGTGGGATAAGAGAAATAGAACAGGGTTAGAGGGGTTAAAAACGGATGAACTTTCTTGTCGGTCAGCACTGTGGTGCCAAAATAACTGGACGCTGCCCCCACTGCCTTCACAATTTAGCACCATGATGTTCATTTGGTCACCATGGCACCCATGCCGATAACCTCTAATTTCTTCCCTTTTTGCTTTATTTCTCCACTCTACTTTAACCCTTTTTCCTCACACTCTTATTTATGAAATTTTCCTCATAAATTTAACATTAAAATTCATGTTTAGTCCCTTTTATACATCATTAAAATACACAATACTTTCCCTCAATTAAGTCTAGATCATGTCCAAATACGTGGGCTGTTAATCATTCTCCTTATATAATAACTTTCTTCAACAATTTCACCATTCATTGTAATACATAATGGAGCAAAATTTTTCTCACCTCAATTCATCCCCCTTTATAATTATATTAGAGACAATTGCAATGTACTCAAGCACATAATTACAAAAAAATTAATAACCTAGGTGTTATAAATTACCCCCTTACAAAAAGTTTCATCCTTGAAACTTTAAGGACTATTCTCAAACTATTGATTTACTCATGCGAACTATTGCACACCTTGCGGATCCATATCCTCATGATGCACTATGCAAGTTGTGGCACTTTGATCATATAATCTGATTATTCAAGAAATATCTACTTTTACTAGAATAACAAGTATACAATGCCCTATTTAAGCTGCTCAAAGTGCTGATATAATCAAGCCAACACTGGCATTAGTACTAAGCATCACTTTAACCCCATCTATATATTAAATGTTTAAATACCAACTGGATTCATCATTTCTCAAATCATTCTACCACAATATGCAATTTATCTTGACTTTAGACATTATCAACCCATTCATACTCAAGAAAACATCAACCATTCCAAGAAATTAGCAAAATGTTTTATGCTAATCATCATGGGCATAGATTTTATTCATGAAAACTAAACTAGCTTTACTCACCGTTATTATAAACACACATGACCTTATAATCACTTAAGATGTAGAATTTATCTCTTTATCCATGCTTTTTCTTACACCACTTTCATGATATCCAAGCATACACAGATAGGCACATAAACAACTTATCATTCTAGGATACATACTTATTATGTCATGCTATTATAACAACCTCACATCCATCTTCTCAGATATGAACCCTTACTCTGGAGTTACAATTATCCAGACCTATTAATCATATTCATATAATTTAAATCAAGGCTCAGACACAGCCTTTAATCCCTACACTGGGATGTACTTGCCCATACATCTACCATCACCATATCGGGATGTACTTGCCCATGCCCACAAGAAATTTTCATAATCAGCTTTATTATCAAGAGATATTATTCTCATATCATGACTATGATAGACCTCATTGAATCTTACCTTATAATCAAGGCATCCACAGTCACCTAGCATTATTATTTCTCAACCATAAGTTTAATATCTTTCATTATCTATATATATATATACACATTTACCGTTTCATAGCTTTTACCAACTGTATAACCTCCTATCCCCTTTTTCAATGTACAATTGGATTACACCTATAACTCTAATTACTAATTTTGCCAAATCCATGATAGCAACATTGTGTTTCCTATAGTACACTACCTTCATTGTAGTACATGAATATCACATGCATCATTTACATTTACTGAGGAAATCAAATATAATAATTACAAAGCCTTATTATTTTATACATTATAAGTTCGTATCTCATACATTACATATTAAATCAATCTTACACATTGTAATTTCTCATACTATCTTTCATATTTTAAAATTTTCATAGGGACCCCTCTTTATTCATTTTATCAAGATGTCTGGAACATCTCAACAATCATGCCATCAAGGTAGAGTGTCTAGCAAATATATAAACTATGCCACCACCATGGCATAACGTCACCCTTTGGGTGTTGATTGTATATGAAACTATGTCACCCTACAGCATAGCAATACCCCATGGATATCTATAGTAGCTATGATCCACACACACCCCGTGGTTGTCTTATTGGATCGCTACCAAGGCGTATACACGCACACCCCGTGAGTGTCTTATTGGATCTCTCAAAGCCATTCAGGCATCTCAATACCAAGCCATCTAGGCCTCCACCCTGCACGGCTAACAAGTCACATCTAGGTCCTATCATTCCTTAGGCATATGTCATGATATATTGGTGGAATTCTAGGGGTTTCTTGACACTGTCATCGTCATACCATATCATATCTCTGCCCCGTGGGCAACATCATGTCATCTCCAGTTTGAGCCATCTAAGTGTGTCCATATCATACCTTGGTTGAGCTCTTTGGGCATATCATTTTCAAGCATATTACTAGCTTTATCATTTCTATTCTTATCATAATGCGCATGGGTACAGTCAGGCAACAATTTCATTAATCACATTATCAACCAAAATAGCTCGATTCAATTATATTTATATGATCAAAACACTCTAATATTCAATCCACATAAACCATGCACAAATCATAATTAATTCCTTCCACATAAACCATTAACAATCCATCATTAATTCAATACATATGCAATTCCAAGACAAGTTACAACTTATGACGATGCAATGTAGTCCACATATTCAGGATATAATGCAAATTCCTATTTAGTCTCACACACCAATGTACACATGCCCCAAAACAACATTCCTTTTTTATGCATACATCATGTAAGCCTTATCATATAAATTCACAAACATCATGCTCAGATCCATCATATTTTAAGTTTCATGACAATGCAATATGTACCCATGCCCCAATGCATATATCCTCATTACTAGACCCATATTCACCAAAATTAACCATATTCTTCCAATCATATAGTCATTAGCAAGTCATCAACACTAAGACACATTTGTCATCAACATATTTATGATCAAGACTCATTAAGAATAATAACACAATCTTCTTTCTCTCTAGATCCTTCAACATATGACTAAAAACTTCCTTATATTATTCTTTTAAAAATCCTTAGCTAATGTTCTCCTATATTTCCGTGGGTTCATTAACTTATATTAGCATGTCATTTCCTGTCTTCATCCAGCTATTGCCATCACGGGTCTGGGACTTATCACATACCATACTATCCTAGTATTAGAGAAACATAGATCTCATACCATTCTGTCATACCTCGCCTAGGGCATATGTGTCTTACCATTACACTATACATTGCCCATTTTATAAAAAATATTTTGTCAAAAATCAGCATAGTTTACCCTAAAATATAAGGATCTAAGCCTATGCATTCATTAATCATATAAAACTGAAATTCCAATAATTATACAGTAAAACCATAAATCACTAAACTAGCTCAACTTACCCATAGCTACTAGAACCATAGTCATGCCATGACAACAATTAGACATAATTGGAATCATACAAATCCATTCCCAATATTATATATCTTTATTACTATGATATGCCAATACATTTCATTATACATCATTGAATCTTTTAAATACAATTATACATACACATACGGGATTCCAATCCCAATTTATCATATCATAAAGAAAATATCTTCAAATCTTGCTTACATGTCCCAACCCATATTTGGGCTCTATTACTTAACTTGTTAGCTATAAAAATAAGAATAAGAAGGTGTGAATCTGGATAAACTCAGTAAGTAGGGTAAATAAAAAATAATAGTAAAATAATAACAACATGTTCAAAATCAGAATATGAATAAATACATCATGACATCATAATGAGAAAATACTCATGAGGCTCAAGTCCTCATTATGCCAATATACCTGTTGTACTATTCTGTCATATTATATATTACAAATCAAACATAATATATCATGTTTAGATCACTCTGATACTTCATACCATAATAGTGCCATGCAAACACTTCCTATCATAATTGTATCATTCAGGCATAACATATATTATAACTGTGTCATATAGGCATTAAAACATATTAGTCATATCTATGCAATTGTTACATCAATGCAATTCATTACTATACCATATCCATATACACCATGTTGGAATGCTTATTATTCCATTAATACACGCATCCATTCAATTATTATATAAAGAATTCTGGGATACTTAAAATTCCAAATCAATCCATACATGTACATGACATAATAACATCAAATGATACAACATAATGAGATATTTGCTATTCCCTATCCATTCAAGCATTTACTTACATGTAATAAAAACAAGATTATGGGACATAAACTATTCCCAATAATCTATATATCATAAAATAATAATTCATGGGATATCTAATATCCTCATCCATTTATACATGACTATATACAAACAGATACAAACAATGAGATAATTGTTATCCCCATCCAATAATACATTCAACTTGAAAAGAGAGCCTACTTACCTTAGTAAAGTAAAATTTCACAAATCTTCAACTCATCCTTCCATTCATCCACTTAGCTAATTTCCAATGGAGACTACATATATACAATATAATACAATTGAAATTTTATACATCCAACTTTAATTTAGTTCTAGAAATTAGCCTAATGATTTTACTCTGCATGCTCTTATTTCCTTATTCAATCACATGTTTCTCATTCATTCTTCAATACCTTATTTAGGATTCATTAGCCTCCCTCTCTAAATATCATTTCACTGATCACTTCAAGACAAGTAAGCATAATTTTCAATGGGCACTTAAAGGCTACCAAAGGTTATACAACCACATCTTATTTCTGAGTGAAATATTTTATCACACATCTAAGGTGCATCACTTAATGCACAACATTTTAGCAACATTTTTCAAAGGAAGTTCATTTCCAATAATGTACCGTTATCATACAACATCATTATCATTCCAATTATCTAAAGAACAAGCTAATTATGCTCTTAATTTAATCAATTCATTACACAATCACCTAACACATAATTTTTCCCTTTTCATCCTCTAACTATGTTATGAATAATAAAAATAAGTTGAGTTTCTCATGTCTAATTAAGCATAAAAATGTTGTAATTAATTGCTTAATCATTTTTCCCATGAATTTAACAACATTTCTTATCATTTTTTCTAAAAACTTTACTATTCATGAAACCCTAATAAAGCAAAAACATGAAATCGGATGGGGAAAAGGACTTACCTTGAATTTCGAGCATTACTTCCTCTATTAAACAAGGACATGACCTTTCTTCTTCAATAATCCTCCATGAATCATAGCCAAACATAATTTTCCTACTTTTTCCACCATTTAAACATGTTAGGTTTTGATTTAGGGTGTAGGGATGACAGATTACACACTTAAACCAAGCTTCTCCTAGCTAAAATGGCATGGAAAAGGGGTGGAAAACATAGGATTTGGGTGTGGGAGAATAGAGAAATAGAAGGGTTAGATGGGTTAAAAACGAAATGGAATTGGGTTAAAAAAGTCGGACCATTGACTTTTCTTGCCGACTGGTGCTGAGGCGCTAGGACCGCTGGATGTTGCCCCAACCACCTTCACAATCTTGCACCACAATGCTCGTTTGGCCACTGTGGTGCCCACGCTGCTACCCTCTAGTTTCTTCCCCTTTTGCTTATTTCTCCACTCTACTTTAACCCTTTTTCCTCATACTCTTATTTATGACATTTTCTTATAACATTAAAATTCATGTTTAGTCCCCTTGTATACATCATTAAAATATACAACAATTGTCCTCGATTAAGTCTAGATCATATCCAAATACATGGGCTCTTAATCATTCTCCTTATATAATAACTTTCTTCAACAATTTCATAATACATTCTTACACATAATGGAGCAAATTTTACCTCACTTCAATTCATCCCCCTTTATAATTATACTAGAGATAATTACAATGTACTCAAGCACATAATTACTCCAAAATTAACAACTTGTGTGTTGCATGTCCACATTATCATGTAGCCTGTAAAGAGTTGGATGGAGATTGATGTGTTAGAATCTCAGATCAGATGCTCTGGGAGTGGTTTGATTAACATCTGCATGGTGTTAGAATGTGACAACCTAACTGGGAGCTCCATCAAAGCATACATATCATACTGTATGTGCTGTAAGTCAACCATATTAGGGAGTGACTAAATGGATCCCTGCTTCATCACTATGTGAGACTTATGGACTTTTAGTCCAAATTAAACCCTTTGTGATTGAGAATTATGTCATGAAGTTGAAACTTGATGTTACAACTTTAGCATGTTACCTAAAAATCAAGTATCATTCGATTTAACGGAGTATGTCTAGGAAAGCAATCAAGTTGAGATGAATTGACATAAGTGTCTAAGAAAAAATTATTTAGTATTATACTAAGAGTTTGTGACTCATTGCCCGGGCGATTATATCAATTTTTTTTGGTGTAATAATGAATATAAATGTGTTTGAACAATAATATACTCTGTATTAGTTACAAGAGGGATTGGAGAAGTTGTAAAATGTGTGATTAAAATGATTTGGGGTATTAACAAGATGCAATGTAGTGTTATATTAGTTAGACGGTGACATAATATGACATTCCTCATTGGTATATTTTCTCATTAGGTCGCACATTCCATTTACCTATATGAAGTGAAAAATCGTATAAGATTTGAGAGATCAATTATACAATGTATACAAGTGGAAGATGTTATTTGTGGATAGTGTATCCATGTTGTAATATAAATCCAAGTGTGTCTTGGATTGCATAGTTGCACAAGGGAGTGGATAAGTCTCATTCTTAGTAGGACTCATATACGCAAAATATTCTCTTTCTCTATATATTCTCTATGGTTATTTCTAGGGCAACCATCAGTTCTAGTCTGGAATGTGTATACAGTGGGAGACTCTGGTAGCCGCCCCATAGAATGAGAAAGAGGCTTGTATGGCAAATTGATTAGATCCTATGCTTTTGCATTATAAGATATATATCTTATCCTAATTTATCTATATGATGATTCCCAACATCTTGTAGAATTGGGCTCACCCAAGTCCACTCCCATAAGATACTGTCGACTTTGCTCGCTGACTCTATGCTCGTACAATTTTTTCAAAACGCGTCTTATGGGTTAGAAGACTGCAAGAGACTTATCTACCAACACATCTCACTTGACCTAGGGGATGTGGGATCAGAGATATCAGACACCCAACATCCCGCACATTGATTTGATACCACTATAGAATAAGGCCCGCCCAGGCCACCTCCATAAGATACTGTCCACTCCGGTCATAGAATGAATGCACTTGCATGGTTTTTCAAAATACGTCTTGTGGGTTAGGAGACTGCGCAAAACTTATCTACCAACGCATCTCACTTTACTTATGCAATGTGAGATCAAAGACATATCTAATACCTAACATATTTTATGCTAGATATCATCCTTATATTTTTCGTTACATGCAACTCAACAGCCTCTTAACGTTATTACAAACGAACCAAGATCAAACCAGTTACATGTCTCGAGCGGTTCTTACAAGCTTTTTCAATCTTGGTTGAAAAATTGTAAATTAACTTAAGTGCCTATATATGTGTGTGTGTAAACATTTAAATCAAAAAAATGGGATTATGAGGACTTAAACCCACAGCTGAATTTAAAAAAGAAAATACTCTTGCTACGGAGTTAGTAAAACCATATATGAATTTAATTTTTTTAACAATTTAATAATGGTTTAGATCATTTCTAAGTCCTGATTGTATCGGTGAGTAAGATTCGGTTCTCACAAGAATGCCACATTTCTGGAGAAGTTGTGTCCGCAGATGGGGAGTGGCAATCAAATCAACAGGTGGAGCGATGGCTCTGTCAGATTGGTGCAACTACCTTATGGAGGTGAAATAGAAATGATAAGTGGTGAATAACAAACGAATGAATAGGTGGAGTGTTGGTTCCGTCAAATGGAAGCACCAAGCTTGTAGAAGTAAAATAGAAACTAATAGGTGAATAGGTGGAGCCTTGGTTTTGTCAAATTGGAGCACCTACCCTTCTGAGGTGAGAGAGAAAGATGGGTCCGTCAAATGGGAGCGCTTACCCTTTTTAGGTGAGAGAGAGAGAGAGAGAGAGAGAGAGAGAGAGAGAGAGAGAGAGAGAGAGAGAGAGAGAGAGAGAGAGAGAG